>JAXCGZ010022656.1:140000-145000 GCA_037179515.1 Halocaridina rubra | reverse complement strand
GTTTATTATGTAGAATACTGTTCAATCTCTCCTTAATTCCGAGGCTGCCCATTTGTACTGTATTTCTTGTCTTTCTTTGTTTTACTATGTATGTGTCTTTAAGAAAAGTATTAGAAAATAAACAAGCTGAAATGTATAAATAATCAAACATATAAATAAATCACTTAATCCCGTATCACACGGTCAGTTTTTCATGAAAATTTTTTTCTTCAGATAACATTTTATGAATATTAGAATATTTTTGTACTCTAACAAAAATATATTATATTTTTGCATATATAGCTGAAGAACAATATTATACGAAATCATAAATTATTATAGGTATTCAGACATTGCTTTGTCGTAAAAAAAACTAACATCTTAAAAAAAACATGTCCTTAGAAAACTGTGAAAGTGTGAAAGAGCATTATTGCTAATTCAAGCGCTCTAAAATGTTATAATTATGAGAGAATTATAGGGTTTGTGCTTTTGATCAAAACAAAAGCAAAAAACTTTTGCGAAACAGAGAATATCAAGTTTAATTATTCGTACCAATGTTGTTGTATAGTATTTAGTTCATGTTAAATGCCACATTCATAACAAGAGTAACAGAGGACGTATGCACAGGGGTAATACACTAGGAATATTTCTATCATTCATTCAGCAATTAACACCATTCTCAAGGCAGTTATCACCGTTACGGTAAACACCCAGGAATTTTCATAATTACCAAATTCCTTTATCTCAGTGTTTATAGAATTGGATTTAAGAACTCCCTTCTTTCTTGATTTAACCTTGATTTATCACTAATTCATTTTATTAATGTTTGCTGTAAACTATCCGAAAAGTAATTATACTTAAAACTTCGGTATTAAAGTATTAAATGCTGTCGCAATTAACAGGCAGCGATCGCAGTGTTTAGTATATTAAGTATCAGTATTTTCTTATAATTTTCTGTATTTTGTACGGTAATTAGTGAGTGACTCTAAGCAATGTTTGACATTTTTAGATGCTACTACAGTATCTGCGAAGCTGCACTTCATAACGAGAAGAATGTAAATATACTGTACTTGATTAGAAGTCTCTACCGAAGTAACTGCGTATATGCGTTGTCTTATATCACGAGATTCTGTGATGGCAGGTTTTCCAATGAATTTAGAGATACATCTTCAGAATTTCTAAATTTTCATTTTAGTGAGTGTGACACCAGGACCGACCAAAATATAAAATAACAAAACAGCCATAATTGGGCCTGGGCACGAAATAAAACATAAAGTAAATAGAAATAGACATGAAGAGTGTTGTGACTTGTCAGATGTGAGGGGATAATAAGAGATGTGTAATGAATATCAAAGACTACAAGGTGTTGATGTAGGCATTGAAAAAGAACCTTAACTGAGGGAAGACTTAACATCGAACTGTCCTGGACAGTCCTCTTTTTAAGTCCAAAAGACCTTCAGCTGTAGTATCGCAATGGGCGGCCGGTCCCATGGGCCAACCTACTACATATAGTATAATTAGAAATCTTTATTGTAATAACTTATTGCATACCATGCCAGATTTGCAAATTTCAAAGCGCTAGCAAGATTCCGTATATGGGAAATAATTCAGCAGGTGTTTGGTTAAAATTCTGTTGAGATACATCAGGATTTGAGTACATGCATTGTCAAATATTACGAAATTTAGCTGCGCAATCAACAAAATTTAATGCGTTAAATGTAACTTTAAAAAAAATTCTGGAGTTTTTTAAGGAATGTTTGACTATATTATGCAACTTTGTTATATTTGAAAAGAATTCTACATTTTGGGCGGTTATGTACCAAAATAACTGAATGAATGCAACGTGTGACATCCTAAGTATCATTAGCTTGTGAAAGCAACGACTTTCTCTGAACCATGACGGCATATCAGCCGCTACTTTAATTTGTATTTGCATGAGAATTTTATTTATAAAGGTGTTATTTGTGCGTATACTTACCTACTGTAAGTGACCACACTCTTGAAAGAAACAACTTACAATAAATGATTACGAAATGTAAACCAGTTTGTTCCCAAGGGAGGGATTTCAGTCTGTTGAGGAATACTAATTAAAAAATAATGGCATACGTACATATTGTGCAAGATATATATATATATATATATATATATATATATATATATATATATATATATATATATATATATATATATATATATATATATATATATATATATATATATATATATATATATATATATATATATATATATATATATATATATATATATATATATATATATATATATATATATATCAAATGAAATAGTATTACAAAACTATTGGGGGTTATCATGAATGAGCAATTCTCAGTAAAGTCCCGCCTTCGGATTTAATCTTATTTGGGACTATTCCATTATTGAGGTTTGAAAAGCAATTTGCTTTAATAACTTGTACCAATAATTGCCACTCTAAAAGTGTACCGACAAAGCAATGTATAAGATGAGAATTCCAAATGGATTAGCAATGAGGAAACATGGGATGGGGCGGGAAAACTGTTAGATTCAATGAACAAGTTGTAAGAGTAAAAAGCGCAATCGCATTCCATTGCCTTTTCATTGATCAGAATTTTTCAGTCACATTTACATTTTGTCTATTTCCATCTCCTAGAGTCACACACAGATTGTTCTCTTAACATAAAAGTATTGCGAACTACCATCCCATTCATCACTAATATCTCATAATCACCCCTCCCAATTGTTAGTTCTTGTAAAAATGCAATATTAACTGGGTAATTGACCGATGAAATCCGCTTTGTTTCCAAGAACAAACAACGTCCTTAGCAATGAGACGTATTATCTATATCCTCGATTATTCACAAGTTCATTGTTGTCTAAGATTCATTAGACCATTCCATGAAAACATCTCTAGTATGTTGGTAACGGGAAACCTTGAGGACATCGGAATTCCAGGGTTCAGTGAACGCAAAACTTCTTTAAATCCAAACAATTATCATGAAGTGCTTCTCCGAATTTCTAATGACGTCCTCTTACTGTTTTGGGTGCGGTTTAGTTTTGGAGTTTTTCTTTGTGCATATGGTGTGACGTCACTATTTTGGAAGGTTTATAAGGCTGGAAAAGCTTCCTGAGGCATTCAGTAGCTGTACTAATACGACTCTCACAATGAAGTTTCTTGTAAGTTGGATTTTATTTCTAGGTAAAAACAATCTAATAACAAAAAAGCCTCAAGTATATTAGTAAGAAATGCAAAATTCAAAGCTAATAAATATTGTTTATAATATTAGAACCACATTTTAATATTAACAGTTATTTGTTGAAGGAACTTTTCTCTTTAAAAACATCCAATATGCCAAAGGCTTCTTTCATGTACCTAACAGATTAATAGCGAAAACCACGAGAATTCTTTGAAATAAATGGTCTATAATAAATGGACTAGCTTCATGAACTCTATATATATATATATATATATATATATATATATATATATATATATATATATATATATATATATATATATATATATATAGTTTATTGACAAAATATTACAAAAGTATTACAAAAATATATTAAATTTTTTTTTTCTTTTTGCACAAAATAGCATAAGTAATAGAAACAATATTTTGTCCATCAAAAAATTTTAGCCTAAAGAACAATACAAATATTCTCACAAACTTACCAACAAAAGTCAAAAATCATATTTATCTTAATGCCTAATTTTGAAATACAGTTAGAAGAATAGAATACATCCTAATATTACAAATTAACCTATACATACAAAAAATCAATGCTTTCCTCATTACAAGGTTGAATCTCTTCCTTATCTGTACAACTTTAGTACTTCATAAATATACTGACATATAGTTTATTGACAAAATATTACAAAAGTATTACAAAAATATATTAATTTTTTTCTTTTTGCACAAAATAGCATAAGTAATAGAAACAATATTTTGTCCATCAAAAAAATCTTAGCCTAAAGAACAATACACATATTATCACAAACTTACCAACAAAAGTAAGTAATCATATTTATCTTAATGCCTAATTCTGAAATACAGTTAGAAGAATAGAATACATCCAAATATTACAAATTAACCTATACATACAAAAATCAATGCTTTCCTCATTACAAGGTTGAATCTCTTCCTTATCTGTACAACTTTAATACTTCATAAATATATTGACACAACTCGGTAATATGAAGCTCTTCATTCAAAAGTGATTGGACACTCAGATAGTTTAACATATTATATTTAATTTTTCTCTTCTCTCAGGCCATATTTGCCGTGGTTTCCTGTGTCTCCGCACGTTATCTGACACCGTATTCGACACCCTGGATACCGCCAACACTCAACTTTTCAAACGAGTCTCTGCCATATCATACTCCTTATGTCAACCCCTACAGGCAACATATTCCCATTACCCCCCTCCAGTATGGATACCAGCATCTTATAAATCCTTATCTATATTCCCCATTTAATCAGTATATCAATATCTATGGTTTCCCTCGTCCACAATATTTGAGCCCATTCAGGTATTCTTTAGAAGATAACTCCAATTCAACAGCTACTTACCCAGGCTATCATCCCTCATCATCACCCTATGGTTTCCCTTATAATCAACATTTCCCTTACGGCTCTCCCTATGACAATCCCTTGAGCAGTTTTTACGGATCACAAAGCAATTTCCATCTCAATTCACTTCCCGGAGTTCCATCTTATCATCAAGTCTCACCCTATAGTTACTTCAGTGGCTTCCAGTCTCCCTATTTAAATTCATTCCAGTACAATAATCAACAAATCCAGTACTAGTCTATGAGCTTATTCAGTCATACTGACCATTTGTTCTCCTGAGAACCTAAGTGCCTTAGAAGAGAGCTAACCTCATCATTGCTGAAATGGATAAATTAACTGTCAATGGTTTTGCACTAATTGTTTTACGATCTCATCTTCATAATGCTATATTTTTTTTTACTATTGCCACATCATGCTTATCTCCCTTGGATACCGTTTGTGCACCATTCA
>JAXCGZ010022656.1:120000-122500 GCA_037179515.1 Halocaridina rubra | reverse complement strand
ACTTCAAAAATAGAATTGAAGCAGAAGTGACGTTTTCAAAACACACACACACACACACACACACACACACACACACACACACACACATATATATATATATATATATATATATATATATATATATATATATATATATATATATATATATATATATATATGTATATATATATATATATATATATATATTATATATATATATATATATATATATATATATATATATATATATATATATATATATATATATATATATATATATATATATATATTTATATATATATATATATATATATATATATATATATATATATATATATATATATATATATATATATATATATATATATATATATATATATATATATATATATATATATATATATATATATATATATATATATTGCATATGCTACTCTATGTTTAGAATATTTTGTCAGTGTTTTTTCCATAGCATTTCTTTAAGCAAACAACAGAGGCAAAGAAGACTCATTTTTTATTGTAAATTAGATATATATTCCTTCATAATTGCTTTAATACAAAATGCAGTATTTGGTATGAGGTCCATTTTCGATAGGTAAATCACGTAAATTTTCAGAACTTTAGTAGACGCTGCCATCTCGATATATATATGTTATAATGATTTTCGATAAATGTTGCAGCATGCTTTCGACATTCAAAATGTAATATTTTCTTCTTAAGCAAAGTATTTATTAACTTCCTTCAAATTGCTATAAAGGAAATTTTTTCAAATCATACAAGAGGCTTAATAGATAAAAATACATATTCTGTAGTAACCTTTAATCTAGATAATCTTTCAGACACTGGAAGAAATTAAATGGTTTTTAAAGGCTTTTGAAAACTTCTAGATTATGAGCTTGCACATTTTGGGTTACACTCTCAAATGCTAGCAACTACAACTCCGGTATTATTTTCCAAAAACTTGAGGATCTCCTGAAGCGCTAGGGTAGTAAATGGGTGTCTGGTATGGAGTGTTTATATGCTGCTCGGTTAAGCCAGTTGTGCTGTATAAATCAAGGCCGATAGACTGTTGGTTATAGGATGAGGGTAAAAATGCATTTAGGTAACTGTTGGGGGTGCTAGAAGGTAAATGGCTATTATACGGGGATGTCAGATAGGGATTAGAATAGAGGTCATATGAGTTAGCTATATACTGCTTATTAAAAGGAGAGCCATACAAATTAGCTAAAAGGGGACTGTTTCCATCTTCATCTACGGTATTAGAGTTTTCATCATTTTCGGAAGTTTCATAAGGATTATAAAGTTGATTATATGGATGATATGAATATTCGGGAGACAGATATGGATTGTTGAGATAATTATAGGCACTTGTAATATCATGAGGGTTATACAAACTATTGAAATGATTGTTGGAAAAGCTGTTGTATGGATTAAGTTGATATGAAGATCCTGGATATCCAAATGGGTTATTTGGAGAATATAGAGAAGAGCCATATGGGGAACTAAGAGAGTTATTCAGAAGATAATCATAGGGGAAATTAAACTGAGGTCGAGAGAACTGGCTAGACTGGTAACCGTAAGGAGATCCGAAATAACCAGCTGTAGGTTGGAAAGGTGATCCAAGCTGGTAATTTGTAGGAGGATAATATGGATTGGGAGTGTAAGGGCTACTCTGGAGAGGGTAAGGGCTATATGCTCGGAAAGGAGAGGGATTTGTATAGGGAAACCTAGCAGGTTGAGACGTGAGATATACGGCTGGGTTAAAATGACTCTCGGCCACATGAGAGTCGGTGATACTGTCTACTTCGGCAGGAGTTGGGACCGTAGTTGTAACCTCACTTACAACCGAGGTGTCATTTTTAGTATTGCCTGACTTCACGGGTGGTTGAAGAGTGGTTGACAGCAATGCTGCCGAGCAGCATGTTCCAGCGACTAGAATTATCTGCAAAGCAAACAAAAAAAATACAAATCTCTAAGCAAATTCCATGTTGCATTTCTGCTGCTGAAATAGAACTCCCAAGAAACTATGTCCGGGTAAAATAAGCAGTATAAATATAAACTAAAAATCTACTATATTCCTGGAAGCATTACTTTTAATATGTAATCTGCTATGCTGTATGAATGCTAATGTCCATATTTCTTTAGTATAATACTGATACACAATATATCTGAGTACAGAAAGTATATAATTTATCAAAGGTTCATTATATTGCTTCAGATCCATCTTAAGACTAAACAACAGTTTTTTGTAATACTTATGTTCATAACTATTTAATAACTTACCAGACACTTCATGGTTGAATCTGGTTCTCAAGACTGACTGCAGTATCAACGAAACTGTCTCAAGCTTATAAACCCCTAAATTTAGTGACGTCAAATAAGCCAGCATCCCCATAATGGAAACCACACCCTGAAGGATAATAACATGACAACCGCAATTCATTTAATTTGCCTTTGCGCGGTTCACACCGTAACAGGTTCCCCACTTAAAAATACACTAAATATTTTACAAAAATGCACA
>JAXCGZ010022656.1:92500-112500 GCA_037179515.1 Halocaridina rubra | reverse complement strand
AAACCTTTAGCATACAATACTAAATGGCAATGAAGCCAATCAGTGAAACAACATATAGAAAAAAATTACGTTATATTTCGGGTCCTAACTGGACCTCTTCTCATGCACAAATCAGGGGTCCAGTTAGAACCCGAAATGTAGCTTTATTTTTTTCTATGTTTGGTTTCACTTTTGGGCTTCCTTAAAATATATATATATATATATATATATATATATATATATATATATATATATATATATATATATATATATATACATATATATATATATATATATATATATATATATATATATATATATATATATATATATATATATATATATATATATATATATATATATGTATATATATATATATATATATATATATATATATATATATATATATATATATATATATATATATATATTTATATATATATATATATATATATATATATATATATATATATATATATATATATATATATATCAACTCCCTCAGGTATAGGCAGTCATGCCATTTCAATGCTTTACAGTGATGAATTATATATAAATATGTTCTAGTGCATCATTTTACATGAATTTATTTTTTTTTTAGAATCTCTTATCTTAGTCAAGAATGAGAAATGAAATAAAATATCTTTGTGTTTTAAGTCATTTATTAACTCAGGAAGTGTGTTTGATATATTTTACATAGTGTATGAAGAATTAATCGCACTTTTTCTCAAGAGGAAAAAAAAAATCATCCTAAAAGTATATAATTAACTCATGCTTCTTCACTAGCATACACTAGCACAGTGTGATATAAAATACTCTCTACTGATAGAATTCAAGGTTTCTTGCTTCAACTCTTAAATTCTTCATCTTCAACAGATAACTAGGATTAGAGCAGAGCCTCTGACTGACTGATCATGTCAGTTGCGAGCCAATCCTTCTTGTTCTGCCTCTTCTGCTTCAGCCGACGGCCCAATAGCATTATGCCTAGGCGGGAAGAGAGAAGGTATAGGCATGTGAGGATACGGGTTTGCCCAGTAATTATGAAATGGGAATGGATAGGGCATGGGTAAATGATTTCCGTAGGGGAAACCAAATGATCCATTAACACTAGGAAGGCTGTATGGGATAGGAAGATAGCCGTGCGGGGCTGGCAAATGCATCGAGGGTGTTGAGAATGTCGATGGCACCGTCCAGGGTGTCCCAAAAGGTGCCATAAACTGGGCAGAGCTACATGTCACTGCGACAAGTATAACCTGTGAATTTGCAAGAGTTCATCTTGATAAGCATTCCTGTATTTACGTCAAAAAAATAAAATATAATAAAAAAGTGCATTTGTATATATGCAATGTATAAATGAAGCATCAACTATTCAAGGTATAGGTTTTTGGTCATATTATTCATGATTTAAAATACGATTCATCTCATTGTGTTTCATAATATATATATATATATATATATATATATATATATATATATATATATATATATATATATATATATATATATATATATATATATATACCGTGTCAAAAGGGGAAAACAATAGAATTATCTGAGCTTACCAGAGTCTTCATGGTTGTAGAGAGATCAAATATTGACTGCTAAATACAGCCAATTTTGGGGTCCTTATATACCCCCCTTAAAATGACGCCGAAATCAAAAGATCCGGCGACAACGGAAACCACAACTAAAAGAAATGTTGACAACCACAACAACCAAATGTTGTGGCTGTCGTTGACATTTACCCTTAGAAGAAAAAATATCGCATGCGTATTTAAATGATTTCCTCAAGAGGAAGAACTTGAGAGTCTAGCGATAAAAACACATCTGCCTGAGATGAATCATCAAGCGCATAGGTAAAAATAAAAGATACTAACAGATCCCTTTATAGTAATTTTTGTCAATATTTTTTAAAGGGTCAAGAACTGTTTGATTATTAGTAGATGATATTTTGAAGAACATGGCTTAGATTTTCTTTTAGAACTATATGACTGCATGTTGATAAACAAAGTTTTTACTCTCACTCTCTCTCTCTCTCTCTCTCTCTCTCTCTCTCTCTCTCTCTCTCTCTCTCTCTCTCTCTCTCTCTATATATATATATATATATATATATATATATATATATATATATATATATATATATATATATATATAAACATATATTTATTTATATATTTATATATATATATTTATATATATATATATATATATATATATATATATATATATATATATGTATGTATGTAGGTATATATATATATATATATATATATATATATATATATATATATATATATATATATATATATATATATATATATATATATATATATATATATATATATATATATATATATATATATATATATATATATATATATATATATATATATATATATATATATATATATATATATATATATATATATATATATATATATATATATATATATATATATATATATATATATATATATATATATATATACTGGTGAAGCTGCAAGTGGTGATGAGAAAGTAACAAGAGAGTTTCCCAGTTCATTGGCAGAAATAATTAGGGAGGGGGTTACCGTGCCAAACAGGTATTTAATTTGGATGAGTCTGGCTTGTTCTGGAAGCGCATGCTTAGTAGTACATGCTTATCCAAGGAGGAGAAGACTGCACCAGGCCATAAAGTCAGCAAGGAGAGGCTGACTTTGCTTTTGGGGGCTAATACTGCTGGAGACTGTAAGCTGAAGTCCTTGTTGGTTTATTTAGCATGAAATCTAAGGGCACTCAAGGGCGTTTGGAAGGGTCAACTGCCAGTCATCTGAGTCAAACAAGAATGCTTGGATAACCCTTCAGGCATTTGAGGACTGGTTCAGCAACCATTTTGTGTCTGAAGTGGAGAGGTACTGTGCCTCCAATGGTATGCCCTTTAAGGTGTTTCTATTGCTAAACAATGCCCCTGGTCACCCTTTCCATTTGGATGACTTTCATCTTAATGTCAACCACCATGTACCATTGCTTTCATACAGCCAATCGATCAGGGGGTCACTGCCTCTTTCATGGCCTACTACCTTCAAAGAGCTATCAATATGGCTCTCAGGGCAACTAAAATTGACAAGAACTTAACTCACAAGGACCTCTGGAAGTCGTAGAAAATTCTTCAGGCTGTGAAGAATAGTGCTGATTCTTGGGAGGAAGTTAAGCAGACGAACTTGAATGAGGTATTGAATAAAGCATGCCCCTATTTTGTGAATGACTTCTAAGGCTTTGATGAGACAGTTGAGACTGTCATCAATTATGTACTTGCCGTGAGTAAGGAACTCAAGTTTGAGGTGGAGGCTGATGATGTAAAAGAGCCTCTGGATTCTCATGACGAGGAGTTTTTTTTTTACCGAGGACCTTATTCAATTGGAGAAGCAGATGGTTGAAGGGATGAAGAGATACCAAGCGCAGAGCCCAAGAGATTCACAACCAGGGAATTGGAAGGAATATTTGCCCTGGTCGAGGAAGCGTTGGCAATGCTCAAGGCTCAGAACCTCAATGATGCCAGGTACACTAAGGTCGAGAGAGTGATCAATGATGCCCTGCGGTGTTATAAGGAAATTTGGGGGGAGAAGAAGAGGGCATCCTTCCAGACTCGACTAGCCCAATTCTTCGTGAAGGTTGAGCCCCCACCAACAGATCCTATAGCCTCTACCTCAGGTGCCTCTACCTCTATAGACTCACCTGCCCCACTACCTCCATCTGCTGTATCTTATTTTGCCTCTCCAAACTCACCTACCACAGTCTCCTCATCACCTGCTTCTCCAACTTCCTCCTGGTTATAAGCCTCCATCTCCCTCCCTTGCAACACCCCTTCCAGTGTGCAAGCCAACCACACGAGTAAAGGTAAGCAACATTGTACTGTATGCTGTGCTGTAGTGTAATTTTACTATTTTTATGTTTTAGATTACACAAATAATGGTAAGCAATACAGAGAAGTTTACTTTTACTATTTTTATGTCTTGGATTAAGAACTTAAATTAATTTTCTATGTTTTAGAGTATTTATTTTTAACATTAATTGAGGGACCTAGATTCTAATATAGTCGTGTTTCGACTTGATTGAATTTTTTAACTATCTGAATAATGCCTTGGATATTTTAGATAGAAAAGATCCTAATGTAGAGCGTTCAGGCTTGACGTACCAAAGGGTCATGCAAGATGATGCCTGCTATAATGAACTTTTGCAAGTAAAGAGGAGGGTTGCACGTCAGGCAACTCTTCATGCTTACTTCTCATCAAAAACAAGTGATTCTGATGACCCTCAACCCAGCACATCTAAGAAGAATGAATCCCAACCACAACCACGGGTCAGCTCTTCCACTTCCCCCTCCTCTTCCCCTCCCTCTCTTACTGCATAAGTCAACTGCTCACAGCCACCACACACTTCTCAATATGCCTGTTGTCCAAATATATATAGAGTGAGTTAATTTGTATATTTTTTTGTTTATCTGTATATTTTTATTATTTGTTTATTTTTAGCTTCCTTGCATAAGTATTTCATCTTGCTTATGCACGACATGTAAAATGTGTACAACTAGCTTATTTCTTTGGTATAGCGTGTTTATGCACTGTTGTGGAACGTAACCATACCTATTAACATTACTCCTTATGGACATATGCAATTTAAATTATGCGAAATTTGAATTACACAAGCCTTCTGAGAATCTATCCTCGCATAAAAAAAGAAGAGACTATATATATATATATATATATATATATATATATATATATATATATATATATATATATATATATATTTACATATATATATATTAATTCAATTCTCTGTATAAAATTTCAACTTAATTTCTCTAACTTCGTTGCTGTTTCTGCACTTAAAACATTAATATCATATCAAACGATGCTTTCGAATAAGTAGTGCTTCTGCGGTTTTATTATTTATGCTAAAGAATATGAGAGCATTCCTACTTTTAACCACTTATTTTGGAATTTATATATTTATGTAATTACTTACCATGCAGAAAGTACCAGATCATCTAGTTAATATTGTTTAGGTTAGCATTGGGAGGAAGTAAATTCCTATCCTGTCGTGTTCCTTGTTATTTTTTAATAATATTGTCAGATATTAATAAAAATTTATGGGGGGGGAATAGAAAAGCATGTATTTAGCTGGCCTGCTATGATGGTTGGTGGTACGTTGTTTTGAGAAGAAAAGAGTACTATTTGAGCTGGGTAGTAAAAAAGTCTCACGTTAAAGTAACACCAGTTGTTGAGGGGAGGGAGTTTATTGACGCAAATTTTTTTTATTTTTTTCACGCCTGACTTGACTTGAAGAAATTATTATACCGTCAGCTAGGATCTTTCCTTTTCAACCACATCTAAAAAGTAACTGAAATTACCAAACCGTTTATTTAGTTAAGATTTATCATGGCAATGTGTAGTATATCTATTGTGTTGATTGTAGGAAAACTACTTTATTTATCTGTGAAAGAATTTGTCATTGATAAAACTATAAGTTTTCATGTTATTAATCACAAAGATATTACTTTTTTGTTCCGTTTTAAGATCCACCCATATATTCTTACTCAGTCATACATATGCTGCTAGTTATACATTTCTTCTCCGTGTATGCAAACTATACTTTCTTGCCTTAGGTAATGAATTATATCAATCAGTGTGTGCGATCGTAAGCGAAACTGAAGTTAGCGCAGCTGTATCCCATTCATTTATTTTGATAGATGTCCCATTGTTTGCTATGCATTATAAAAATGAAGGAAAGTATGCTACAAGTATGTTTTTTTTTTATTTATTTATTGTGAACTTGACATTGTTTAACAAGAAACAGACTCTGTTCATTGGGTATATTTATGGCAAACATTTTTAAACATTCACTGCTAAGTGAATAAGCTGTTTAAAAGGTAATTTTCTTTTGGGAAACTGTTATAGCCAATTATTTTTCAGTAATTTTCTCTAGTGGTGAGAAACATTAGGAATAATATGTCTACGATTCTCATTTTTTTAGAAATGGGAAATCGTAAGCAAAAACTAAAAATATTCGTAATGCTTCTCATCTCAGAGCTTTTTTTTTTTTCCTAACCTATTTGAGTAGGACAGGCTTAACTGAGGTCACTTTATTCGTCGATCTTGATGACTGGAGCTTGGGCCAAGTGAGTGTATGTGAATGGATGGACAGCATGGATTGCTGGATAAGCAGCAGCGTGATAGACAGTGGGAGATACAACAGCAGGGGAGATTGCTGTGTAAGTTACGGGTTTAAGGTTAACATGGGGCTGCACATATTTTACAGCAGGGATGGAGACTTCGTGTTCCTTGGTGGTTAGTTCGATCTTAGTGGTGTCTGCAGGTGTGGCAGCGTTGATAGGTTCAAATTGTTTGGTCTCGACAGTGATTTCCTTTGTTGTTGGGACGGCATGAAGGTATGGCAAAGGGACTTGCACAGAACGGCGGCGACGTCTTGCCTCCTCCACGGCAGCTTCTTCTGCGGCGGGTTCTTCAGCAGCGACTTTCTCGTAGATGTAAGGAAATTCAGTTGCTTTGAGAGTAGCGTCAGCTGCAACCACGTAAGGGAGGTGATGACCAAGAGGGTAGCCGTAAGTGGTGGCCAAGGGGTAGGTCAGAGGATGATGAAGATATGGGGTATGTAGGGCCACAGGCTTGACCTCAGTTTCAGTTTTAGGATCGGCGATCAGATTCGCATAAGGCAGCACCCAGGGAGCCGAATAAGGCAACACCAGCTGTGCTGAGCAACAAGATACAGCGACCAGAATCACCTGGTGAAAGACGAGGCAAATATTATGTTCATCATGGCGTACTTCTCAATCATAATTAAACATTCAAAAAGGGAAGTTAATTTCCCGCATTTCATTACCTTTAGCCTGCATACTGCTGTAGCTTTGAATGTTTGATGGCTGGACACTTTGACATGCAATTAATAATGTAATCTTCTATTACTTTGGATGTGGATATGTTTCATAAAAGTCCTGCATAGAAAGCTGTGTAGATAGCAATTATGAAATAGTGAATCGAATTGCTAAATACAGTCACAAGCATTACTCATCACTGTTTTTTAATACCTAAGTAAATTGCAGCTTAGATCACCGAAACATGTATATGTCTAGGTGGAAGGTAAAAGACATTCCAGGTGTTTCATGAGCATTGCAGTGATCATGCAGTAAGGATAATTAAGAGTATAACAAAATATTTTACAAAAGTAATGAAAAAGTATTTTATGATTTTAACCGGTTTTTCAAACTACATTACTTATATACTTCCTGTAATGAAGCAACTCATCATTTAATTTCATCAAGATTCAACTAAGAATACTGTATATACGCTCATCTCTGCAACTAAGACCTTAAAACATATTGAATGAATCTGAATGAGGCATATCAGATAAATTCCTCTTTTGGAACTTGTCCTCAGAAATTCCCACTAATACGAACTTTTATGTTCAAATGTATATTTTCCCTCCTCGTAGAAGCTGCAGTATTTCCTGTAATTATCTATATTTTTCGTGATTATTCGAATACTATCCAGTGAAGACAAATCTTAAATATAGAGGAGAGTTTGCTAAACATTTTGCTATCTCTTTGGCTGTATGTCTGTCCACTTAAGTCTACATGATCAAGTTGTGTAAGAGGTCTTATGTACCAAATGCAGGCCATTGAGCTGTCAACGGCGTTTCTGCTCAATTTCAATTTTTTTGTCCTTACGATATTATTGCATTAAAATGTTGTTAGTGCATCGGGAATGATCGCTATCATATATTACGATGTTCTTTAGCCGAAAATGATAATGGATGTTATTCTCTGTCCAAGATTGACCTATTTTTATATAACCGTGCTAATAACGAGACCACTGACAGAGTTAACACAGTATCCGAAAAAAAGAAATGCTTAAGGTGGGGTACTTAACCAATTCAGTGTCTTCATTATATTGCATATCTAGTTTGTAATCAATATAAAATACTTAAATGTAAATATGAGATAATCCGGTGAGTTCTACTTACCAAAACCCTCATGATTGCACAGTATTGAAAGTCCTTCTGCTTCAGTGAACCATCACCTTCCTTTATATACAGTGAGAATGATGACGTCACAGTATAGATTAATGATGACAGAGGTCACACCCATTTCATGACGTCACAGTATCCCACCTGTATCATCCCGACCTTGCAAAATGAAGACGACGACGAAGTAGGGTTCAGCCCTTTGCTATTAAAGTCCAGGATGCCCCTAGATGAAGGACACTAGCAGAACTAGAAACCTTCCATTATGAGGAACTAGAACAAGAACATTCAGTTTTAGTATGACACTATTATGCGTTATTACTCTCTTAATTATAATAATAATAATAATAATAATAATAATAATAATAATAATAATAATAATAATAATAATAATAATAATAATAATAATAACAATAATAATAATAATAATAATAATTATAATAATAATAATAATAATAATAATAATAATTATTATTATTATTATTATTATTATTATTATTATTATTATTGTTATTATTATTATTATTATTATTATTATTATTATTATTATTATTATTATTATTATTATTATTATTATTATTATTATTATTTTTATTATTATCACTTCTACGTATTTTCTTTTTCTTTGTTCGGGGAGGAAATACTGATCAAATTCGTCCACTGTTCGTTTGTTCTTTTTTCTAATTTAATCAGAGATGTGCTGGTGAAAATAGTGACAAGTTTTTGGAATTCCAAATGTTTGCCATATACTACTTTCCGGAAAATTCGTAATCTATGTGCGTTTTGCACTATAACGAAGGATATTACACATTTTTACCAAGTAAAAGGTACCTTCATCGTTACTCGACTGTTTTGTGATTTATTCATTTCGCTATCTCCTTGTTAATATTCATTTTCATGATACCCCCAACACACCACTACTAGGTTAATAGATTAATAATGTTGTCTTCGTAATCAAAATCATTGGTTTGAATCATTAGTACAAGGATTAAAAAATAAAATAAAAAAATAAAAACTTTCTTTTTTCTACCATAAAAGGAATGGACCATTTGTATTTTGAGGGTATCTTCTTCCCCCATGATATGAAGAGATCAGTTGAATTTGAGCGTATTTTTTATTCTGCCACAAAATGAATGGACCAATTTGAGCATAGAAAAAACCATAGAACATCTGTATTTGAGATTTGTTAAGAATTGATTGGAAATGACCCCTAGAACATTTGTACGTAAGATTGAATAAAAACACACATGAATAAAACACACTGATGAATAAAAGCACACTGAATATGTGACATTGGGAGAGAACTGATAGGTAAAAACACGGTTTCCCTGATTGTTTGACCTTGGGTGAAGACGGATTGGTAAAATCACACGGGAGAAAACGGATTGGTATTAACTCTCAGATCCAATGACTGTGTGATCCTGGAAGAAATTTGATTGGTTAGAACACGCATTTATTGAAAGTGTGACCTGGGTGAATACTGATTGGTAAAAACACACTTTGATCCATTAAATGTGTGACTCTGGGAAAAACGAATTGGTAAAAACACACTGAGTATCACTGAGAGGAAGCATATTGGCAATAATCAAATTAATTCTGCTTACATTTAGAAGACGTTTTGGTAAGTTCCTGTATTTCACAATTTATAAAATGGGTGCTAATTACATATATATATATATATATATATATATATATATATATATATATATATATATATATATATATATAATATATATATATATATATATATATATATATATATATATATATATATATATATATATATATATATATATATATATATATATATATATATATATACACACACACACGCAAGATCAATATTTTTCCCTAATAAGGGGGGTGATTGAGTCGAAGTAAAATACCTTGACTTCTCCTCCCCATTTAGTCAACTTCTGCGACATACAGGGGTACACGGAGGAATTATTCTTACCTCCCTCCTTCAGGGGGAATATGTGATTACCTAATTGTGATTACCTAATTGTGTTTACGGGAAAGAGCCCAAAGCTCGTATCTTCCCGTCTCCTCATCGGTTCCATTTTATACTTAGTCATTCTTATCATACCTGTCCTTAAAACTATGGATTGAGATAGCATTAACTACCTCCTCGCTTAGCCAATCCCAATTATCAACTACTCTTACACTGAAAAAGTATTTCCTTACATCCTGCAAAGAAGTTTTCTTACGAAGCTTCAAACTATGACCTCTAGTTCTAGAGCCAGCCATATCAAAATATCGATCCCTATCCACTCTATCATAACCATGAAGGAATTTAAAGACTGTCACCATATCCCCCCCTCACTCTTCTAGCTTCCAGTGATGGTAAGTCTAATTCCCTCAGCCTCTCATCATAACTGAGATTGCGTATTTCTGGCACCAGTTTTGTGTGTGTGAGTGTGTGTGTATATATATATATATATATATATATATATATATATATATATATATATATATATATATATATATATATATATATATATATATATATATATATATATATATATATATATATATATATATATATATATATATATATATATATATATATAATTATACACTCACAATCATTGAAAAGTAATTTGACATTAGTGAAAATAATAATTGCATAATTAGAATGGATGCAAGTTATTCTCTCTCAAAGATAGGCATACAAGTCCATTAAAACTATATAATTGTGATCTACAAGAATATAATTTTTCATTCAGACTTAGGTTGCAGGTACATTACACTGACCTGATCAGTCTCGACAAAAATATGCCTTCAGTGTCCAAGTAACAGCTTTTGCAGTTTCTATTACTTATATGTCCTCTGCGAATCTGCCATAAAAAGTGGAACCTCTGACAGACAGGCGTCTGAAAACTAATTTTGTACTTGTTTTTGGAATTAGGAGCTTTGGAGATTCCATAGTATTCCTATCCACAGAAAGGCTAATTAATCCAGAGATCTATTGTACGTGAACTGGGAAAGCGACTAATTTGAAATTTATGGTTCACTTTAATAATATGTTGGAAATATTGTCGTTTGCAAAGCCACTGGAAATGACTGTAATTAAGCTGGGACTGGACTAACAGCAACAACCCTTGTCTTTATTTTTATGAGTTTAGGATGAGACTGACTGGTTGGTTTGCGATCGAGTGATGAGTCTTCAAAAATATCGAGGATATGCCTTCAATGGTTTGTATGTATTTTTAGGGGCAAGGGCTTGAAATAATAACTTTCATGGCAAGACAAGTAATCTACATTTAAAGGCCTGAATCTGCCTGAATCTTCAGAACTATCGACTGCACTATAGAACAGATACTATTTTTTTTGCTGAATTGCTTAATTTTTCATAATCCTCAAAACATGAACTTTTCAATTATGTATTCTAGCTTTTCTTTAAAATAAAACATGGTATGAGAGAGAGAGAGAGAGAGAGAGAGAGAGAGAGAGAGAGAGAGAGAGAGAGAGAAAGAGAGAGAGAGAGAGAGAGAGAGAGAGAGAGAGAGAGAGAGAGAGAGAGAGAGAGAGAGAGAGAGAGAGAATGTGTGTGTGTGTTTATGTGTTCAAAATAGGTAAGTTTGAGAGGTGTGTTCAAAGTTGATTCAGTAAGGCGTTTTGTAAGGGCAACGTTAACCATCTTATTGTGTTCAAGGACAGGAAGAGACTGATGGGAATTGGTCGAAGAACAGTCTCGGAGGGAAAGTTTCTTACCACACCCCTGAGACTTATAATGAAAAGATGGAAAACAGCATCATAAACACACTATAACTGGGTTGATATAACTTGACTAAGAATCTAACAGCAATACTGAATTTACCTATTTGCGTTTACGGGAAAGAGCCCTATGCTTGTAGCTCAACGTGTCCTCGTTGGTTTCATTGCCTATGTGTGTGTGTGTGATTACCTAATTGTGATTACCTAATTGTGTTTACGGGAAAGAGCCCAAAGCTCGTATCTTCCCGTCTCCTGATCGGTTCCATTTTAGACTTAGTGATACTTATCATACCTGTCCTTAAAACTATGGATTGAGATAGCATTAACTACCTCCTCGCTTAGCCAATTCCAATTATCAACTACTCTTACACTGAAAAAGTATTTCCTTACATCCTGCAAACAAGTTTTCTTACGAAGCTTCAAACTATGACCTCTAGTTCTAGAGCCAGCCATATCGAAATATCGATCCCTATCCACTCTATCATAACCATGAAGGAATTTAAAGACTGTCACCATATCCCCCCTCACTCTTCTAGCTTCGAGTGATGGCAAGTCTAATTCCCTCAGCCTCTCATCATAACCGAGATTGCGTATTTCTGGCACCAGTTTCGTGGCATGTCTTTGAACTTTTTCAAGCTTAGCTATGTGCTTTTTCAAGTGCGGATTCCAAAAGGGGGCTGCATATTCGAGTTTTGGCCTCACATAGGTTACATAAATATTTCTGAACATTTCCTTGTCCATGTGCCTGAAGGCTACCCTTACATTTGATAAGAATGCATATGCTGCCCTTACTATGCCATTTATATGTATTTCTGGAGACAAATCTGCCAGTATGTTTACTCCTAGATCTCTCTCATTTTCTGTCTCTTGAAGTTGTACTCCAGCCACCGAGTAGTCAAGCTTGGGCCTTCTTGCACTTGTACCCATTCTCATTACCTTACATTTTGAAGTATTGAATTTCATTAGCCACTTTTCTGACCACTCATGCAGATTATTTAGATCCTCCTGAAGTTCTCTACCATTGTTCTCGTTTTTTACTTTCTTCACAATCTTTGCATCATCTGCAAACATATTCATGAATGAATTTACAGACTCTGGTAGGTCATTTACATATACAAGGAACAAAAGTGGCCCTAAAACTGAACCCTGTGGAACTCCACTACTAACTCTTCTCCATTCAGACACTGAGTGTCTTACTCTAACCCTCTGTTCCCTTCCTTCTAAGTAAGTTTTTATCCATTCCAAAACATTTCCACCTATTCTAGCCATTGATTGCAGCTTCCTAATAAGTCTCCCATGTGGAACAGTGTCAAACGCTTTCTGGAAGTCTAGGAATATGCAATCTGCCCAGCCCTCTCTTTCCTGTAAGATTTGGCTTACCTCATCGTAAAATTCTAATAAGTTTGTTACTGTTGATCTACCTTCTCTGAAGCCATGTTGCCTCACTGACAAAAAGTTGAAGGATTCCAAGTGAAGAGAGATATGTTTCCTTAGTAGTTTCTCCATAAGTTTGCAAACTATGCTGGTCAAGGAAACTGGTCTATAGTTCAGAGCCGTATCCCTCCTTCCCTTTTTGAAGATAGGTATCACATTTGCTTGTTTCCAGCATCTTGGAATCTCCCCCGACTCCAGTGACTCCTTAAATATGATACTTAGTGCCACTGATATTGTGTTTGCGCATTTTTTAAGCACATGAGGGGATATGTCATCAGGACCTGTAGCTTTATGAACATCTAAATCCATCAGCGCTTTGCATACCTCTGTGGCTGTAAGGTTGATGTTCTCTAATACCGGCCCTTGAGCTTCTATCACTGCAATCTGAGGGGGTGGGGTATTTTCTACTGTAAATACTGACTGAAACTCCTTGTTCAATTCTTTGCAGATCTCTTCGTCCGTCTCAGTGATGCTTCCATCCGCTCTCTTTAGCCTTAAAACCTGTTCTTTTACCTTCAGTTTTCCTCTGATAAAGCTGTGGAAAAGCTTGGGATTTTCTTTAGCCTTCCTGGTGATGTCCCTCTCATAATCTCTCTCTGCCTCTCTCCTTTTACTTAGGTAGTCATTTCTTGCTCTTTTGTAGGTTTGCCAGGCATTTATGTTTTTTCTCCTCCTATACCTTTTCCAGCATTTGTCTCTCCACTCCTTAGCTCTTTTACACCCATTATCGAACCATTTCTCTCTGGCATGAATTACACCTACTTTGGTGACAGGTATGCAGCAATCTACTATCTTCCCATATTTCTCACAAAAGATGTCATACATTTCTTGTACAGATTTGTTGTAAAATAAGGTTCTCCAGTCAATAACTGCAAAAAGCTCATTCATTTTGATGTAATCTCCTTTCGGATAGTTCCTCCTCATGTCCTCAGTGCCTCTACTCTCAGGAAGAATATCTTCAATGATATACTCCATCAACAATACACAGTGGTCACTCTTTCCAATTGGTGGTTCATACTCAATATTTTCAATATCCAACACATTATCTGTGAACACTAGATCAAGTAGTGATGGCTCATCCCCACCCCTGGCTCTTGTTGGTTCCATTACATGTTGGTGTAGGAAATTCCCTTGTACGCAATCTAGGAATCTTGCCCCGAATGAGTCCTCACCACTGTGTGGGTCAAGATTTATCCAATCTATCTCTTTATGATTAAAGTCTCCCATAATCAAAATCCTACATTTTTTTTCCCGCGCCATGTTAACAACTGAGTTTATGACTTCAATAGTACCTATATGACTTTCCTCATAAATTTCAAGCCTATTTTGGTTCCTTGGTGGGTTGTATACAACAGTTATTATAATGCTCTCTGACCCAGTATTTATGCGAGCAACAAGAAATTCCCTGAACTCACTTTCTATAGCCAAGTTTATTTCTTCAACTTGAATCCTCTCACTTATGAGCAGTGCTATCCCTCCACCAGTCCTCTCAGATCTTTCAACCCTTAGTATTCTGAAGCCCTTAGGAAAAACTGTGACACTGTTTATGTCCTCACTCAACTTAGTCTCTGTAATTGCTACTATATCTGCCTTACTGTTGTGAATCCTATCTTTTAATTCTACTGCCTTACCAGCTAATCCATCAGCATTTGTGTATAACAATCTTAATGAGGCCCCATCCCCTGATCTTCTGTCATTATCTTCTTTATCTCCCCTTTGTCTGGAAGTATTCTGTAACGAAAATTTTTCTTCTCTTCTTCATTTCTTTCATCATTTAACCTTCTTGCCTCTTGCAACAAGTTTTTGATCTTTCCCATCTCTTCCTGTGTTCTGTATCGTCTAATGAACACTTCTTTGCATTCTTGAAGGTCTTTTAGACTTTTTTTTCTCAACAATATTTCCCTACATGTTTCCCCTCTCTCAAAGGTTACTTTTGTTGGTCTCGGCTTTCCTTCCCTCGAATATTTACCTAGTTGGTGTATGTTTACAATATCCTCAGGACCACATACTACTCCAAGCTTTCTTATCAGGTCTACAACGTTAGCTTTATTTTCTTCAAGTCTCCCCTGCCATGTTGGCTCCTGGGATTCACTT
Organism: Halocaridina rubra; assembly: GCA_037179515.1. NCBI lineage: Eukaryota > Metazoa > Arthropoda > Malacostraca > Decapoda > Atyidae > Halocaridina > Halocaridina rubra. Next base: position 97,254 of record JAXCGZ010022656.1, on the reverse strand, counting down.
ATGCCTGAGATTACCACTGTCTTCTCCTTATCAAGTGCCTGTCTGATGAGTGGGTTTGCCCTTTCCATCACAACGTCTTTCATTTTTTCGATTACTGTCTCTTTATAGTCAACTGTTTGTATGTTTTCCAGTGCCACCACCTTTACAGCCTCTTTTACTGCCACATTCCCCTTTAGTGCATCAGCAAAGGACGTTTTCATGGCATCATTTTCCATATTCAGCTCCTGGAACTCTTTTCTGAACTGTTCAATGTTTTCCTTAATCTGAACATTCCAAGCAGCAATCTCGTCTCTCTCAGAAGAGAGCAGTGAACTAACATCTAATTCCTTTAGGTTGTCATTCAGCTGTTTGTTTTTATCTTCTTGTTTAGTAATTCTAGATTCTAGTTGACTCTTTTCCCCTTCCAGCTTCTTTATTCTTTTTTCTAGTTCCTTTCTCTCCTGCCCTTGTGCTTTATTTGCTTCCTCCAAAGATCTTATTTGTTCTCTGAGTGTTTCATTCTCTTTCATTTCTCCATCCATATTCCGAATTTTATCATCAAGGCTTATAACCATTTCCTCTAACTTCTTGATTCTCTGTTTAAGTCCTCTGATGACTACCCCTTCTCCCGACCCATGGGTGGGAGAGGTTTGGGACAGAGATGGCTTCATTTTTATGTTCTCCCTCTCACAGAATATAGAAGAAGACGAGAAAGAGGAAAAAAAAAAGAAAAGAGAAAAACTTCTAATTTACCTGTGTGTGTGTGTGTGTGTGAGAGAGAGAGAGAGAGAGAGAGAGAGAGAGAGAGAGAGAGAGAGAGAGAGAGATGAAAATTAGAATACTAAGTCAATTAGGAATCCCCTTTTTACTAAGCGCGCTAACGTCTAAAAATCGTCCTCGTCTAAAGATTGATATCATTGTGTACAAGAGAATCAAAAGTATTGCACGACTTAAATATCTCAGTTATACTCTTATATGTCGTACGTAATTTTCTCTCTCTCTCTCTCTCTCTCTCTCTCTCTCTCTCTCTCTCTCTCTCTCTCTCTCTCTCTCTCTCTCTCTCTCTCTCTTAGAACTTTAGCCAAAAAAATGTTGTCTATTATGTGCTTACCCTATGCTCACAAAACCTTAATGGATCGTGTTACGTCGATGAAGTAAAAATTTTGATCAAATAAATAATCGGCTATATATTATGTACAATTTTGTATAGCGTACTTGGTGTGAATGATCTTGAAGCAATTAGGAAAGTAAGATTTCGTTTCCAATGAAAGCATAGTTTCAGAATTATAGTAATGTTAATAAACACCGTGAGTGGTGTGGAGGGCCTTGAAATAAGGAGAAATGTAATCGGCATTCTCCCTAGATAAATGGCCTGTTTAGGTGCTTAAAGCGTTCACCCCTATGGAACCAAACTTTTCAGAATGAATGTAGAATAATTGTTATTCGTGATTGTAGTACGGCTTTTGGCCTAATAAGTATGTACTCTGAGATGAAAAAAATCGTGTTTCCTTAAATAATTTGTCAGCTTCAATCCTCCAGGTAGACAGCAGGACTAATATATGTATTATGTAGCAGTTAATATTATCCAGAAGCTATAAATATGAATTCTCTTTTACTGGAAAAAAAAATAAGCTAGAACATCTATTTCATCTCTTCAGTGATGAGAGAGAAACTTATACATATGACATTTCATCAGTTAAATTTTAATTTTGAGGCTGTGAAATCTTTATATGTATTACTACATGTAGCTGTTCTTTTACTACAAGTTTGAAAAACAAAGTTTTATTATAGCTATATAGCTTTCGCCAGAGACGTATTTAAAGTAGATTCGTGATCTCATGGAAGGATTTTCATTTATTGAGAATTACAGTAAAAACTGTTTAATCTTTTTCGAAATTCCGAACTTATAATGATGTTCTTATATCAGAGACCTTACACATCAGTGGCGTACACGTTGAATTCACCGAATTAACAGTCGGTACTACGTGAAGAAAGTTACTACCCATTCGTCCTTGTAGCTAAGTAACTCGGCGTAGAGAAACTGTACAAGTCACCTAGGTGGCTGAAACTCGGGACCTCTTAGTTTAGTAGAGCCAGACGCCAAATCTACTTTAGTAATTCACGAATCCCTGGCTCAGTAACTCACCTGCCGGTATCCAACCTTTGAACAATATTATATTTTGCTTTCGCCAGTTATAATTTGAAAACTGATTGTTTTGGAGATTTACCTTTGGAAATAATATTTATGAGCCGTGTTGTGTCTGTGGCCAAACACTTCTTCAAAAAGTACGTAAAGTATGTTTATCCAGCAAAGAAAATGTCAAATACCTAATCATTTCTTTCTGATTTGCTTGTAGTATGATATGCTTAACTATGTATTTGTGGCATACATCACAAGGTTGTGAAGACAGAAGGCAACAAAGCCTCTGATTACCGACTGATATTAAATTTCAGGTTTTAATACATACAGACCACAAAGTTTCAGAACCTCTAAGAGGACTTTTTTTTTTGTATATATGTATACACGTATATGCATCTGGTTATGAAATCAGTTATGTAGTTTTAATAAAGAAATATAAATAAGGTAGGCATAGGTTTGCAGATAAAACCACACTTCTGTTTTTTTGTGCAGGACAGTTTGATGTTAAGTGTTCCTTCAGTTACGCTTCTCTTTCTAAGTCTACACCAACACCGAATATTCTTGATATTCGTTGCACATGTCTTATTATCCCTTCACATCTGACAAGTCACAATACACTCCCCATCTCTGTTTCTCTCTATGTTTTTTTTGTGCCCAGGCCCGATGAGGGCAGATTCTTTTTTTTTTGGGGGGGGGGCCCGTCCTGGTGTCACAATCATAATATATATATATATATATATATATATATATATATATATATATATATATATATATATATATATATATATATATCGCATAGCTTCCACTCATGATGTCCTAAGTTACTTCAAATGGTGGCTTGTGTACCTTTTTGCTAGAGCCACTGGGGGTAATATCTCTCATCAATTCGGAATACTTAATGATTGCACCATTGGATATGAGGATCAATGGTTGAACAACATTTTCATGAGGACAGGTTTCGATTACGGCAAAATTTTCCGACTTGGAGCACTCGTGTAAGGAGAGAAAAAAAAATAGGAAGGTGTTTTTACACGGATATCCTCCGCTTTTGCGATGGCAGCATAAAAATGTTAATAATAAGGTAAGGGAATGTTTTCCGCCTCAGGGAAGGGAGGGGATGGCAAGGTCAAGAAGAAGGTAACTGAAGTCTGCAGGAGCCACGCCTCTCTTAAAGGGTTCCTGAACATCCCATCGCTTCTTTATGTATTTATTTATTTTTTATGCATTTCTTTTATACGAATAAATAAACCGGACATGGCTTCCCTTTTTCGATTGTTTTGAAAGTAAGGAGAGTAAAAATGCATAATCAATGGGAAATTGAGAAATGTATTCATGATGATCATGCTAAGGATTATTGATATATTATTGGCAAACAAACAAAAATGCAAGTACTTTATATGAACTCCGAAATCCAACTGTAAAAGGTTATAAAAAGTAATAGATGGTATTGCCTGACGGAGGTTTCGTATCCTACATAATGGAGGTGACATACAACACCCTCTTCGTCACACGTGAAATAATCCTTGTGGATTTTAGAGAAGGAAGGGTGGCATTGTAGAGGACATGTGCGGAGATCAGGTCTCTTTATCAGGTGACCTAATAAGTCGGAATTCTGTAGTTTTTTAAGCTTGTCAGGAAGACTTACGCTTTACACCGATTTATGTATCCACCCCCGATCGAATGGGAGTGGACACATGTTGGAGCCGGGGAATTAAGGCCTGTACTAACTAGTAAAAGAAAAAAAAACACCGTATGTGAGATCAGTACTTCATATAGGAAAGTCTGAAAGCCATTTACAACTAGGACTTAGAGAAAAAGAAAATAAAATCGGTAGCCTAACTGGATCCCCGATTTTATATAACGCTTTAAGTTAGCTTGCATTAACTATTCCCCAAATGCAAAGGAATGTAGTCTCCGTGGCAAAATGGTAGCGTCTGCGACTCTGAGGCGGCAGATCGAGGGTTCGCGCCCCGTCACGGACTGAGGTTAGTAAGGGCATACACTAAGGGTAACGATTACACCTGCCAAAACAAGTCCTTCGTAAGAAGGCAACCGTCCTAGCCCTTAGTAGAAAAGGGAGTTCGTGACATAAAACCGAATCCAAATGCAAAGGAATACCTGGCTAACACTATTTTTAAAAGGCATAATGTAAGTGAAATTTGAAAAAAAACACTTTGATATTAAGAGAAAATTAGATTCTTTGTGTCAGGTCGGATATGCTTTCAAAGTCTGGAGTTAGAGAAGAGATTAGTATATCACCTGACTGATCATTTATCAGTGAAGAGAGAAAAGAGATTTAGACGTTAACAGAAACCATTGAGAATCAACACTGAGCTAGAAGGGATCAGAGGTAGTGGCATGAAGTGTCGGTGATGAGGGTTAGTGTATTGTCGATGGATGAGATCTTGGCCGAAAAGGTCCTATGGAATACTTTATCAAATGCTTATAAACTATAGAGCGGTGAAAAAAAATGTTTTGCAAAGTGAAGTAGAATGGATATGTAATCATCCACAAATCCACACTGGGAAGCATGAGATTAATTCTCAAGAAAACTATCAATTTGGATAGGTGTAAAACCTTGAGCGTGACCAATGTTTGGAATAGGTCGCACGTAAACAACAGCCCAGTCTTCCAT
>JAXCGZ010022656.1:57500-75000 GCA_037179515.1 Halocaridina rubra | reverse complement strand
CTCCTGATCGGTTCCATTTTTAGACTTAGTGATACTTATCATACCTGTCCTTAAAACTATGGATTGAGGTAGCATTAACTACCTCCTCGCTTTAGCGAATTCCAATTATCAACTACTCTTACACTGAAAAAGTATTTCCTTACATCCTGCAAACAAGTTTTCTTCCGAAGCTTCAAACTATGACCTCTAGTTCTAGAGCCAGCCATATCGAAATATCGATCCCTATCCACTCTATCATAACCATGAAGGAATTTAAAGACTGTCACCATATCCCCCCTTACTCTTCTAGCTTCGAGTGATGGCAAGTCTAATTCCCTCAGCCTCTCATCATAACCGAGATTGCGTATTTCTGGCACCAGTTTTGTGGCATGTCTTTGAACTTTTTCAAGCTTAGCTATGTGCTTTTTCAAGTGCGGATTCCAAAAGGGGGCTGCATATTCGAGTTTTGGCCTCACATAGGTTACATAAATATTTCTGAACATTTCCTTGTCCATGTGCCTGAAGGCTACCCTTACATTTGATAAGAATGCATATGCTGCCCTTACTACGCCATTTATATGTATTTCTGGAGACAAATCTGCCAATATGTTTACTCCTAGATCTCTCTCATTTTCTGTCTCCTGAAGTTGTACTCCAGCCACCGAGTAGTCAAGCTTGGGCCTTCTTGGCACTTGTACCCATTCTCATTACCTTACATTTTGAGGTATTGAATTTCATTAGCCACTTTTCTGACCACTCATGCAGATTATTTAGATCCTCCTGAAGTTCTCTACCATTGTTCTCGTTTTTTACTTTCTTCACAATCTTTGCATCATCTGCAAACATATTCATGAATGAATTTACAGACTCTGGTAGGTCATTTACATATACAAGGAACAAAAGTGGCCCTAAAACTGAACCCTGTGGAACTCCACTACTAACTCTTCTCCATTCAGACACTGAGTGTCTTACTCTAACCCTCTGTTCCCTTCCTTCTAAGTAAGTTTTTATCCATTCCAAGACATTTCCACCTATTCTAGCCATTGATTGCAGCTTCCTAATAAGTCTCCCATGTGGAACAGTGTCAAACGCTTTCTGGAAGTCTAGGAATATGCAATCTGCCCAGCCCTCTCTTTCCTGTAAGATTTGGCTTACCTCATCATAAAATTCTAATAAGTTTGTTACTGTTGATCTTCCTTCTCTGAAGCCATGTTGCCTCACTGACAAAAAGTTGAAGGATTCCAAGTGAAGAGAGATATGTTTTCCTTAGTAGTTTCTCCATAACTTTGCAAACTATGCTGGTCAAGGAAACTGGTCTATAGTTCAGAGCCGTATCCCTCCTTCCCTTTTTGAAGATAGGTATCACATTTGCTTGTTTCCAGCATCTTGGAATCTCCCCCGACTCCAATGACTCCTTAAATATGATACTTAGTGCCACTGATATTGTGTTTGCGCATTTTTTAAGCACATGAGGGGATATGTCATCAGGACCTGTAGCTTTATGAACATCTAAATCCATCAGCGCTTTGCATACCTCTGTGGCTGTAATGTTGATGTTCTCTAATACCGGCCCTTGAGCTTCTATCACTGCAATCTGAGGGGGTGGGGTATATTCTACTGTAAATACTGACTGAAACTCCTTGTTCAATTCTTTGCAGATCTCTTCGTCCGTCTCAGTGATGCTTCCATCCGCTCTCTTTAGCCTTAAAACCTGTTCTTTTACCTTCAGTTTTCCTCTGATAAAGCTGTGGAAAAGCTTGGGATTTTCTTTCGCCTTCCTGGTGATGTCCCTCTCATAATCTTTCTCTGCCTCTCTCCTTTTACTTAGGTAGTCATTTTCTTGCTCTTTTGTAGGTTTGCCAGGCATTTATGTTTTTTCTCCTCCTATACCTTTTCCAGCATTTGTCTCTCCACTCCTTAGCTCTTTTACACCCATTATCGAACCATTTCTCTCTGGCATGAATTACACCTACTTTGGTGACAGGTATGCAGCAATCTACAATCTTCCCATATTTCTCACAAAAGATGTCATACATTTCTTGTACAGATTTGTTGTAAAATAAGGTTCTCCAGTCAATAACTGCAAAAAGCTCATTCATTTTGATGTAATCTCCTTTCTGATAGTTCCTCCTCATGTCCTCAGTGCCTCTACTCTCAGGAAGAATGTCTTCAATGATATACTCCATCAACAACACACAGTGGTCACTCTTTCCAATTGGTGGTTCATACTCAATATTTTCAATATCCAACACATTATCTGTGAACACCAGATCAAGTAGTGATGGCTCATCCCCACCCCTGGCTCTTGTTGGTTCCATTACATGTTGGTGTAGGAAATTCCCTTGTACGCAATCTAGGAATCTTGCCCCAAAGGAGTCCTCACCACTGTGTGGGTCAAGATTTATCCAATCTCTATCTCTTTATGATTAAAGTCTCCCATAATCAAAATCCTACATTTTTTCTCCCGCGCCATGTTAACAACTGAGTTTATGACTTCAATCGTACCTATATGACTTTCCTCATAAATTTCAAGCCTATTTTGGTTCCTTGGTGGGTTGTATACAACAGTTATTATAATGCTCTCTGACCCAGTATTTATGCGAGCAACAAGAAATTCCCTGAACTCACTTTCTATAGCCAAGTTTATCTCTTCAACTTGAATCCTCTCACTTATGAGCAGTGCTATCCCTCCACCAGTCCTCTCAGATCTTTCGACCCTTAGTATTCTGAAGCCCTTAGGAAAAACTGTGACACTGTTTATGTCCTCACTCAACTTAGTCTCTGTAATTGCTACTATATCTGCCTTACTGTTGTGAATCCTATCTTTTAATTCTACTGCCTTACCAGCTAATCCATCAGCATTTGTGTATAGCAATCTTAATGTGTGTGTTTGTGTGTGTGTGTGTGTGTGTGTGTGTGTGTGTGTGTGTGTGTGTGTGTGTGTGTGTGTGTGTGTGCGTTGTCATATTTTGTTCCTTTTTTATAGCTTTTAATTGAAATAAACACATCATAAATTCTCAAAGTGTTTTTCTGCAAAAGCTTCTACATCAGTTTTGTTATCTTTCAAAAGTATTTAACTTTTCCTGAAAACATATATGGTGCGTACTTCTTTAATGAAGAAATCACACTCAACTGTATATAATAAGTTTAAGGCAGACTGATAAAATAAACAGCTCTGTACATTTATTAATAGACAAATAGTACCTATGCATAAAAACATATTTACAAATTTTAAGTGTGTCAACGAAGATAATTAAAATAAAACTTGTATCTTATTTGTGTAATGTAAATATACTATATTGAGTAATTTACTTAAAGTAAGCCAACTTTTCCATAGAATTAAGTTTTGAGACTCGTGCCGTGTCAATGCAGTTTATGTTTCCATTTTCTTATTATGATTGTATATAATTAAGATTCGTCAACAAAACAGGTGCTTTGAAACTATTCATGGCATATGCTAAATGTTCCATTCGTTTATTCACTAGCTTCACTTAAGTCATATAAATTTTACATATTTTTATGCTCTGAAAGTTGAAATACCATATATACTATACAAAACAAGATGTAACTCATGCTTATAAGCGTACACTCATTTGGAGTTCTTGAATACCACTTAAAACTGTTAAAAGCTTCTCGTTGGACGAATTTTCATTGTGGAGGAGCGTAGATACTCCTTATTCCTCCACATATGCCAGTTAATGCCAATGCCATCTCCTTCCCCTGGTTCTCTATAAGGGCCATTAAGGTTAGCCCAGGAGCAACGATTAAACCACCAACCTCCTATGTTCCAGTACTTGGCACAGTTAATCTCATGAGAAGTGTCATGGTCTTCGTCATGGGTTGTGAACATCATTCCATCTGCGGTAAAGTTGTCTGCTTTTCCTTCATTTCCCATAGAGTCTCCTGATGTTCCACTGTATCCTGAAATATGAAGTCTATACCCGTGATCCTCGCTTTCGATGTAGAAGTGATCGTAATGGGCGTATGAGACCTCGCCATCGAAGTCGGTTAAGTCTATTCTTAATTCATAGTGGCGAGTGTTGGTCCAGATAAAAATATTTTCCAGACCTATCCAATAATCTGCTGAGACGTTTCCAAAACCCATTTTGTAGTCGTACCAACCACGGTTAAAGTCCACATCTTTTGAGTGAGATGTTCGTCTCTGAATAACGGTCCATCCTCCTCCGTCAGTTTCCATGTCGCAAAATACTTCCACTGGCCGTTTACCATGATGATCCATATGGAGGGTATAAACACCTGATTCTTTCTGTCCACGTGTCTGAAGGTCATAGCAGTCGAGATCGGTTAATCTAGCTAATATATCAGAAGTCGTTTGTTCAACAGTGGTCACTCGATTCTTTAAAACACTTAATCTTTTAGTGAGTGCCTCGTACATCCTTCTCATTACGAGCACCATGTCATTTTCAGTGTGGAATAATTCGGCATCAAATTCATCTTCGTCTTTTAATATTTCCAATATTTCTACATTTGACTCTTTTCCTGGTGTATCTTCAACCACTTCTATTTCATATATTTCAGCTGCTGTAGGTATTTTAGGGGTTGTTGAAGCTAAGCTTTCAGACTCGGCCTCGATAAGAACATTGTCTATTTTATCCATAAGCCCCCATTGTATATCATTCAAGCCGGGTGCTGCAAGCACTCCTCCTCCACTCTGTGGCTTTATGAGAGGGAGGTTCCGTCGAGTCATCAGTGGGGAATGACCTCTCTTAGCTTCAGTATCTTTTTTCCCTCCATCAACTGTTCTAGCGTCACTACACTCCAAGACAAACATAATTAGCACTAAAGTAGCAAAGGCCATTTTGCAACGAAATATAAGTGTGCCCAATTAGCTCTGATAGGAATCACCGTTTAGGTCAGAGTCATTTCACTGTCAGATGTGTTGGGTGTCTTTCTCAGTTGACCCTTTTGTTACGATAATAGATGCACCACTGTTGTCCTGATAATGGACATGGGTGCACTAGCTCGAGCCGTGGAGTCCCGCTGAAACAACAACTCGAGCGCTTAGTTCCACGAACATACTCATTAACTTGGGTTTCATATGTCTTCCCTCCTCTTCATTTTGTGAAACTGGGTAAGAAAATAGACATTTAATAACACTGCTTCGTGTTCTTTAACGAGAAGACTTTAAAGTTTATTGATGTTATTACCACATGATACATATAACTAAGATTTGATTCTTAACCGCATGTAAACCAAACAATTAAAAAGATCACAGCTACTATCGAACGTAAAACGATATCACCATGTACAAATAAGTTATGGTATAGCCATAATATGCACCAAACACGAGGTCAGTGAAGCTGGGGGTGTGTCGTCTCTAGACTTCCGGTACCATTGATAAGCAAGCAGAAATGTATGCCCAAATCATTGTGTTTTTACCTTTATATGAATAATGGACAAACAAGTGTCTTTCATACACTAGTGCTGTCCTCTCTCTCTCTCTCTACCATACTAACAATATTAATTAAAATTTTCTTCTTCTTCTTCTTCTTATTATTATTATTATTATTATTATTATTATTATTATTATTATTATTATTATTATTATTATTATTATTATTATTATTATTATTATTATTATTATTATTATTATTATTATTATTATCATTATTATTATTATTATTATTATTATTATTATTATTATTATTATTATTATTATTATTATTATTATTATTATTATTATTATTATTATTATTATTATTATTTACATAATTTGATATTTATTAGTATTACATAGTTATTTTCCTTTATACATTCCAAAAGGTAATGGTTCATTCTTCATTTGTCTTACAGAGAAAGGTTTAAAGTTCCAGGGAATATAAACCCTCTGCCCTGCTTATGTATATACTTTTGCATGGGTAATTACATAAAAGATATTATTAACGTTTGCTCCAAACATGCTCGGTATGTAGAAGAAAAATCCTGCTTTGTTATTAACGTGAAAAGTCAGTGATTTCCTCTCACAAAATCGGGAAGATGGCACCACGAATGGAAGTTTTTCATGTGAAAGACTTAATATTATGACCAGGTTTGAACGTTCATTCACGGAACGTCGCCAAATGTGAAGTACCTGTTTTGGACGTGCTTTACCAAATACCGACTATAGTTACGCAGTTTTAGTTCAAGGTCGATGGTGTTTTAACATGACTCCCTAGGCTAGGATATGTAGCAATAATTGGTTAGGGAAGGTTAGAAAACGCTTGTGCGGTATGAAATAAAAATCACTCACACTCTTTAAGGGTAAATTTTGAGTTACATATAAAGGACCGGAGGTACAAATGTTTTCTCCCCTTGTTTGCTTACATCTGAAAATTCATGAAACCGGAGGTCATATATGAAGAAGGAACGCTTATGATTGTATTAGAGTAACACTTGTAATCGAAAACAAAATTGAAACCTTAAAATACAAAGCCCCAGTAGTTGTCATATTAACTTTATACAACAGATTGCGTCTAGGCATTCATAATATCAAATATTTACCCATGGTATACAATTGTTTAAGACTGATTCACAGTCTATCAGACCTTGGAACTATCATAGAACATCACTGGACTTTATAGAAAGAGCGAATGCCTTAACTTATTTTTATACTTGGCTATACTTATTTTAACTGTGACATGAAAATATTCGTCATTGTCACAGAGAACACGAAAATTTGCTGCGTTTCAGTCGTTCCTGTATTTATATCATTTTTACCATTATAGAAGCCCATGGTCGGAGCTACTTTTTTCACAGATGACCTTGTGTATTAAATGGTGTATTCCATAAGCGTGTTAATCTTGACATCGGATTTAATCAAATTGGTTTTAAAGTATCACTAGAGGTCGGCCTCTCCCATTGGAACAATGATAATGGATAGTCATACTAATAATCATATTTGAAAACTCGCTGGAATCAGGAGACATTCCAAGATGCTGGAAACATGTAAACGTGGTGCCTATCTTCAAAAAGGGAAGGAGGGATACAGTTCTAAACTATAGGCCTGTTTCCTTGACCAGCATAGTTTGCAAAGTTATGGAGAAACTCCTAAGAAAACACATCTCTCCACTTGGAATCCTTCAACTTTTTGTCAGAGAGACAACATGTATTCAGAGAGGTAGATCAACAGTAACAAACTTACTAGAATTTTATGATGAGGTAAGTCGGATCTTACAGGAAAGAGAGGACTTGGCTGATTGCATATTCCTAGATTTCCAGAAGGAATCTGACACGGTCCCAAATGGGAGACTTACTAAGAAGCTGCAGATAATGAAGAGGATAAGTGGGAATGTCTTGGAATGGATAAAAACTTACTTAGAAGGAAGGGAACAGAGGCTTTGAGTAAGACACTCAGTGTCTGAATGGAGAAGGGTTAGTAGTGGAGTTCCGCAGGGCTCAGCTTTAGGGCCACTTTTGTTCCTTGTGTATATAAATGAATTACCAGAGTCTGTAAATTCAGTCATGAATATGTTTGTAGATGATGCAAAGATTGTGAAGAAAGTAAGATATGAGAACAATGTTAGAAAACTTCAGGAAGACCTAAATAGTCTGTATGAATGGTCAGAAAAGTGGCTAATGAAATTCAATACTTTTAAATGTATTGAATGGGTACAAGTGCGAGAAGACCCAAGCTTGAATATTTAACAGTAGGAGCAGAACTTCAATAGACGGAGAATGAGAGGGATTTAGGAGTAAACATACTGGCAGATATGTCTCCGGAAACGCATTCTTAGCAAATGTAAGGGTAGCTTGCAGGCACAAGGACAAGGAAATGTTCAGAAATATTTATGCAACATATGTGAGGCGAAAGCTTGCATATGCATCCCGCTTTCAAATTCACTCTTGAAAAAGCACATAATTAAGTTGGAAAAAGTTCAAAGACATGCCATGATACTGATGCCAGAAATACGCAATCTCAGTTATAAGGAGAGGCTGAGGTAAGTAGACTTACCATCACTCGAAGCTAGAAGAATGAGGGGGATATGGTGACGGCTGGCACTGGAACTAATGGTTATAACAGTTTGATGCTCCGTAAGATAGCTTCTTTGCAGGATATAAAGAAGTTCTTTTTTAGTGTAAGAGTAGTTGATGACTGGAATTCCCTAAGCGAGGAGGTAGTTAATGACCAGTCAGTCCATAGTTTTAAGGGCAAGTATGATAAGTATCACTAAGTACAGAAATGGAACCGACCAGTAGACGGGCAGTTACGAGTATGGGGCTCTTTCTCGTAAGCACAATTAGGTAATTACAGACAGAGATAAATTTATACGTGTTTTTAGCGTTTCTCACAATTTTCTCTTGTCCCCACTATATAACATAAACTCTTTTCTCCTTCATATATAACTTCCTAAAAGTATTTTATACGTCAGATACCTTGAAGTATCCTTTAGCTACAGATATGTGAGGTATTTGGTTTTATGAATGTGCAAGTTGCAATTTGCTTTGAACACGTAACAGTTGCAAGTAGATTCATCAGCGTGGTATGCTTTGCTCTCTTGCCATTCTATTTGATATATTTTCTTTACCTCGCTTGCATTATGAGATTTATGAATTAGTGCAGCGATCCCAATTTTGTTTTGAGTTGAAGATGAACCGCCAACGGTACTATTGTCTGTGAGACAATTTAAAAATGATTTTTTTTTTGGTGACCTTTCAGTAAAAAGATTAATAAATATATACAATTTAATAATGGGAGATATTATTTTCTTTGAGATGTCGGTGACGACTTTTCAAAAGACTAGGAGGGATATTAGTTTGTGACTGATACTAATATTTCTTAATGGCTTTTGCATAGCATTTCTTGTGTTTGCGCTTCCATCATCTATTTGTGGAAATTTAAAAATAAAATGGACCTGGGTTAATGTGGTGTTCTTCATAGACTGATATCTGCACCATATATTGCGTAATAACCTTGACATACAAGGCAACGAAATGACATCCCCATCCACTAAGGACTATTTGCCCTAATCCACTAAATACTCGTAACTATGATCTCGAAGTATTGGATGACGGTAGTCTCTCTCTCTCTCTCTCTCTCTCTCTCTCTCTCTCTCTCTCTCTCTCTCTCTCTCTCTCTCTCTCTCTCTCTCTCTCTCTCTCTATCTATCTATCTATCTATCTATCTGTTTTCATTTAGGGAAATGACCGACTTAATCATTATAAATATATCTTGACTGAAAAATATTGCTGATTATCGTCAGTTACTTTCACCTATTCATATTGATGATGATGATACTGAGGGAATTAATTGCAATGGAAACTAGTTTTAAAGTACCAATGGCAAATTGTCATACCTTAATTTGGAAATTTCCCTAAATGAAGCATGTTCTTTAGAAACGGTTGATAGGTTTAAATCGTAAATAGGTGATGTGAAAGTGTGTGTACAGGGACAAGGGAGTCAACGAAGTATATATAAGCGTAGCAGTCTTAATTATTCATACTCTTTGAAATATGTTTTTAGCTCTTCGCATACCAATAGAGGAAGACTAGTGATTAAAAATTTTACTAAATAAAATATAAACAATGATCGAGATCGCCCTAATTAAATGTGGAAGGGATAGCAGTGTTCGTTTCATGTTATTTTAGCGTCTGTTAGCTCGATATGCATTATGAGTACTCCTGTGAATATGGTAAATTATCTGCAATACCAACAGCATATCCACACTTCCTTGCTCAGTGGATCAGTGCCTGATTTTCATAAGCGAGGACCAGTTTTCAAGGTGGATCTTTAATTATCTCTTGACTAAAATGTCTTGACCGTGGGGAGGAGAGGGTAACTGAATCCCTCCTATGGCAGACCTATCAACTTTGCAAAGGTCAATAATGGGACAGCAGCTGCTTAAGCTTATGCTTCGAGATGGGTAAGATGCTCATACTCCAGCTCTCATGCTGAAAATGGGAATTTGTATCCAGATACTTGCTCTGTTGCTTCTCGTTAAAAAAAAAAATGAAATTTAAACCAAAGCTACCCTATCCGGTCAAAGATGAAGCCTATTGGCTTAGATATAAAAAGGTTATTTGTTTCGTTCTCTGTATAGGTTATATAACGAGAGAGTATCGTGGTTTGCGCGTTTTTCCTGTTTAATTTCTCAGCCTTTAATCCCTGGTTTTAACACCTTTTTTTTCAATTATTATTATTTCTTTAAAATAACTTTCTTAAATATCACGTGAAACCCAATCTCCTTGAATTATTTATATTGCCCTTATGTTTGTGCAGTTGAAGGGGCGTGTTTTTATAGTTCTGGTTGTATGCATAAAGAAGCAGATGGTATAAAGTGTTGTACCGGATATCAGATAACTTTGTTACGTGGGTGCTAGCTGAATTGTGAAGAGGATATTGTATTTCTTAAGACACAATATTTGTAGCCAAGTCCTCTTAAGATCTTTTCAATTCCAATGGAATAATGTAAATCCAGATAAGTCTCGAAGGATCAAACATAAATATGTCTTGAGTTGGCAACAGGGTGGCTAATTCCTCCATCGTATCAATAGATCATATGGCATAATTTGTTACATTTAAGACCTCTCTTCCAATTCTATCTTTTTTTTTCTTCAGCTTCTGACTTCATAAAGTTATTTTTTTCATTTTATTAGCGTATTACTTATATAGAGTTGCATTAAAACTATATTTTTTCCAAGTCCTTATTTATATCCACCCGTATGTGGTTCAAAACTTGTTCAATTCTACTCTTAAGAGTTTGTGAGCGTCGTATATATGGTATATCGTTGATGTAGGTAGGAGGTAGAAATTGTAATTCAGTATTGTCTTAGGCAGAATTATAATAACCTGGCAAAATTAATTTATTATTTTTAACGAAACAAAATATCTGCCTGACTTTGTTGCTGGATCATGACATGAGAAACTACTATAGCTTTTACGGTTAAAAAAAAAAAAAAAAAAAAAAAAAAAAAAAAAAAAAATGCACAAGAAAATAATTTGTTTTATTAGTCACAACACGCAAATGTCATGACCCTTTCCTTTTCTTATTCTTTTCTCGTTTCGACAGAAAATGGCCGAATAATCCGGTTGACGTAGAGTTTTTATTATCCCACCGAGTGTCACCACTGACGTAGGGATTTTCCTCCTACGTATATATACTTATAATTATGGTAGCGTGGTTGGTGAAAGACATCTTCTTATTCACAGTTTATTCTTATTTTAACATCTATGTACTCAGAGCTCCTATTACTACAGTTCCTGTCACGACTAATCCCTGAGTCCTACCCCCAAGAGGGGGAGGCTAACTCAGCTGTACTGTGTTAACTCTGCTGCTGGCAAGGCCCGGTCTCTAACTCTAACTAACTGTGCCTGACCTGGGTGGTTCTTGAAATACCCCCAGGGGCAGGGCGTGGCTTGACATCCAATCCTGCCAATGAAATCAAGTGACATCTAGTCCTGCAAATCAACGCCAGGTTCGAAGTGGAGTCCCTCCTATTTCCAGGGGAGGAGCTATTGGGCATCTCTCCAGGGCATGTACATACGTACGGGCCACATGTTTGTGTGTCTTGTGGTTTAGGAAATGGCTAACTTCCTGGCCTTTCCTCCTCTCTCCAGGTTCCGGTCATATATCTCCTTGACACTTTCTACAAACATTGTAATAAAATATCTGTGCCCTCGACCAACCGTTACCCCTCAAGATTTGTTACAAGTTTCAGATTCTGGCTTCAGCATGACGGACTGGCTTGAGCATGACGGAAGTCATACGACATCCCTCCCAACCAAAACTGAAATATCTCTTATTTCAGTCGAAGCATGGGCTAATTTTTCGAGAGCTCTTGGACATATCCTAGCTAACATTAGTTTACAATAGAAATGGGGCCGAATTATTTAAGCTATCATCTAAGAAATCCTATTTCTATGAACCCTAAACAAATTATACAAACATAATATATATATAGTATAATTTCAGTGTGTAACTAATATCAAACATTAATTAAGATCAAAAGTCAGTTTAAATCAAAACATTAATTCATCTACCTCTCTCGTTTCTTCAAAAGACAAAATTGAGTTAATTACAGTAGAATTATGACTCATTTAGAACATTAGCAAACAATTAAGTAGAGTATTAGCATGTATAAACATGTAAAATGCCATAGACCATAACATCAATAGTAATTTCTATAAGAAACCTTATCTTATAATTTCTACTCTTATTGTTACTATGGGCATTAATTTATTTTAAAATTTGGCCTTAAAACTACTCCTGAAACAAAACATGTTTTACTGTGTGTAAAGTCGAAACATTTACTATCTTGATATGCAATTACTATTCAGAGACCAATTAATATAAAAACTTAATGAACCTAAAGATTAAATCATAATTCAAATAATAATGATGCTAAAACAAAACACTAATATTATTTAAGCAGAAAAACAACTTATTAATCTTAGTGCAAATCATACAATTTATCCTCAAACAAAACATTTGTTACTTTCATATTATATTGCTATTCAGAGACCAATGGATAGGAGAACTTAATGGACACAAAGATTAAATCATAATTCAAATAATAATGATGCTAAAACAAAACACTAATATTATTTAAGCAGAAAAACAACTTATTAATCTTAGTGCAAATCATACAATTTATCAATGGCACTTATTCGAAACTATATCTAAGGGAGACTCTGAGTTTTCGCTTAAAATTATCTTAAAGCTAGTAAAACAAAAAAAATAAACATAAAAATAAAAATATTTTGTCTTTTAGCATAAAAGACGGTGGGGACATTTTCTTTCCCATTTTTTCAGTTCTAATACGGGGGTAATTTTAATTAACTAATAAGGGATTTTTAAATACCCTTCTTTCTCTCTTCACTAAAGTTTGGACATGTATAGGGATTATTTCCTTGTTTCTGGGATTTCATCAAGATTACATGGTTTTTTTTTTTAAAGTAGTTTAAAACTTTTATTTTTTAGGACTGTTCTCTCTTTCTAGGACGACTTTTAATTTCTCTGTCTAGGACGACTTTTAATTTCTCTGTCTAGGACGACTTTTAATTTCTCTGTCTAGGACGACTTTTAATTTCTCTGTCTAGGACGACTTTTAATTTCTCTGTCTAGGACGACTTTTAATTTCTCTGTGTCTAGGACGACTTTTAATTTCTCTGTCTAGGACGACTTTTAATTTCTCTGTCTAGGAAAATTTCCCATCCCTTACCCCGATAAAGGAGAGTAAAGGTGAAATCTCGGTTGGGCCGCACGGTCACAGACTGCCTCACCAGTCCTAGGTCCCATTCTAACGAACAAACAAACATTCTACTCCCTTGAAGCTACATTAGGGTGACACTGAAAAACCTTCCCTATTCTAGGACAGCACAAATTACTCTAATTTACTCTTACTTTCGCCTGCATAGCGCGAAATAAAAAAAACTCATCTCTAAACAATATCACAAAATTTCTTATTCTTCAAAAATAAAATGCCACACACGTATCGTAATGTTAATCCCTTCATCATAACAACATTAAAAAACAATCTGTCATTTATGTCTTTCTTCCGCTAAAACATTACTCCCCCGGAGAAAAAAACAAACAAAAAAAGAAAGAACCTTGAAAACAGGCGCAATCTTAACACTCTATTTCTTACGCTTTAAGAAATTTATATAAAAATGATTTTACACGTACTTTAAAATATCAAAGCTCAGTACAATTACTACAGATTTATAATAACGAGGTTGGGAGATCGAATGGTCACTTCCACATTCCTTTCTCGAAAATCACACGTGTTCTAAGTAAAACCTTAAAAGCAGATTCAAGTATATTACTCGCTATAATTCTTACACTTAAGAAATTAATATACTGTAATAGTGATTTCACGTGCGTTAAATTTGTCAACTAAAAATCGATACATTCGCGTTCTTAAAATTCAATCTAAGCATTAATACAAATAAATGGAACGCACTTCCAACGAAATTTCTTTACATTACTCAAATTATAACAAAAAACGGAGTTTATTACTGCTTATAGCTATTAGTACAAATTATCCATGTTAGTAATGGGTACAGAAATTCTACTTTTATCAACTTATTAAGCGCCACACCCCTTATAAGCGGGTTGGCTGAGTCAAAGCATAACTACAAGATAAAATGGCGGCGTCCACCGACCTCAATTTCTTTTACTAATTGTCCCATTACTCACTGGATACAGATCACAAGTACTTAGCTATTTTAAGGAGGTGGTCCTGAAGAACTTCATGGCAGAAGGCAAGGAAGGAGGGGGTTCTCCTTCTTCTCTTCGAGTAAAATCGACGAATCGCCGTCTTCTTGGTCGGATCCGGCAACTTATACTTCTTGTAATGGGCATTTTCACTCAATGCTCCGGTCACACTTCGGCTTACTAAGAAATATCTTAGGAATAGTTCCTTCAAAGTTTTATAATATTCTCTATTTGAGCACTCGTCACTTCTCATCCGCAGACCCAAGTATTTCAGGAAGTCGGTCGCGGGAATTATGGACGGACATTCACGGTCTTTTACATTTGCGCCGTCGAGGTATAAAAGTGAATTTTTGACTCGAGGCGTCTTTGCAACCAGGGCACGGGGTGGGGGCATGTCCTGCTGCGTTCCCTGTGTCACCACGGGGTTCGGAGCGGCAGGCTGTTCGTCGATGTTTGAGGCGTCGGTTTCACTGTCGGCGTCGACCAAGTTCCTTCTCGACGGAGCGGCGTCGGCAGGAGTTTGTAGGCGCCACACGTGCTCCTCCAGTTCGAGAATTCTCCGGTGTTTGGCCTCGTCACTCATTTCTTGAATTGGGAGATGTTGGATTTCTGCTTTTGCCATTCTTATTTTCTTTTCTTTGCACTGGTTTCTTCTGATATGAGAGTCTCTTTGTATGTTTTCCAGGCGTGATGATCCCACCGCTGCCACCAAGTAGATCAGAGACTTGAGTTAGTCATAGGGTGGGGGCATTGAGGCGTCGAAGTTGTGTTGTACTCTAGAATAAATATAAGCAAAGGAATCACTGCTTGTCCATTCTTACCTTGTACCCGTCTGGTACTAATAATTATAACATAGTAATTTAACATTACGTCAGTGGTGACAAACGGTGAGATAACCCAGTCATCTTACAAAGTGTGAGTTCAAATGGAAGTCCAAAATTCATACGACACGGTAGATCTATAGGATATCACCGCCCCCACCAAGTTAATTGCCCTATTTAATCGGTAACGACATAAAAAAGAGAAGAATTTTACACCCTAACTTGCTTTCAGTGATTTGCTTCTTTTTTCTTCATATCCCATTTAAGAAAAGTAAGAAGTGTGTACTGTAATGATATAGTTACGCCCTACCCATTTTCCACTATTATAGTATGATTCATATTTACATGACCATCTTAATTATGATTCAATTGTTTAAACTGGTGTTTCTAAGACAATAAAGAGTCTACGTTACATATGTTAATAAAGACGATATTCGTATTTACTAAGAGACTCGCTACTCCAAAAGGGTCTTGAATGTACTTACATTTCCATTGAAGTTGTTAAAACATTGGCATTTCCGCTTGTTTCCTACCCACGGTTACGTAAAATGAGAACTCTTTTCCACTCATTCTGAGAAGAAAGATATTGCGAGAGCATGTACGTGGGAGAAATATATATATATATATATATATATATATATATATATATATATATATATATATATATATATATATATATATATATATATATATATATATATAGTATTATTACTATTATTATTATTATTATTATTATTTGGAGAGAAGAAATTTGACACGATACCTAATCGAAGTCTAGATTAGGTATCGTGTCAAAGTAGAAAAGAGAGTTCTTGACTTAAAACCGAATCCATCCAACCTAATCGAAGTCTAGAACTGATAGTCTTTCCGAAAACCTCGCAAAGGAATTTTTAGTTGAGATTATATGCACCTCCAAAAGAAATATATATATATATATATATATATATATATATATATATATATATATATATATATATATATATGTATGTAGTGGTATGTGCACCGTGGCTCAAACGGTAGCGTCCGCGACTCTGAGGTGTCAGGTCGAGGGTTTGCACCCCGTCACGGTCTGAGGTTAGCAAGGTTTTCGGAAAGCCTGTCAGTTCTAGACGTCGATTAGGTATCGCGTTAAATTTCTTCTCTCCAAATAATATATATATATATATATATATATATATATATATATATATATATATATATATATATATATATATATATATATATATATATATATATATCTATATATATATATATATATGTATATATATATATATATATATATATATATATTATCATTGTGACACTAGGACTGGCCAAAATATAATAAAACATCCCTCATCGGGCCTGGGCACGAAGAATAAATAAATTAAAGGGAAACAGAGATGGAGAGTGTTACGACTTGTCAGATGTGAAGGGATAATAAAAGATGTGTAATGAATATCCAAGAATATTCAGTGTTGCTGTAAGCATAGAAAAAGAAGCGTAACTGAAGGAAGACTTAACATCGAACTGTCCTGGACAGACCTATTTAAGTTCAAAAAACCTTCAGCTGTAGTATCGCAAAGGGCGGGATCACACGCCCTGGAACTTTAAACCTTTCTCCGTAAGAGCAAATAAAGAATGAACAATTACCTTTTGGAAGAGTATAAAGGAAAATAACTATATACTACTAATAAAAAAAATTATTTAGTGAATAATAATAATAATAATAATAATAATAATAATAATAATAATAATAATAATAATAATAATAATAATAATGGGGATTCTATTAATGATAATGATGATAATAGCAAAATAATAAGAACAACAATAATAACCTTTGTGGCTCAGCGCACTTTGTGTGGATTCTGTATTACAGGTGCCAGGCTCCAATCCTGACATGGGAGGTAGATTATTAGAATAATAATAATAATAATAATAATAATAATAATAATAATAATAATAATAATAATAATAATGATAATTATGATAATAATAATAATAATAATAATAATAATAATAATAATAATAATAATAATAATAATAATAATAATAATAATAATTTACAATACAATCCTTATGGTCCAAGAGAAAAGTAAAATAACTTGGGATGATAATAGTACTAAAGAAGTGCTTTTCATATATTATTTAAGAAACCACACACCGCAGGCATACTTTTCCAAGAAATTACTTAAGCAACACACGAATACTCATCGTCAGGGAAATTGTTACATCCTCTCATACTTCTTAGAAAGTGTTCATCACAAATAATTTATTTTCTTATCATTTAACTAAGGATGATATCATTACAATATCAACACCTGTTTAATCTGAAATGCAATGAAACCCAAATAGCTACGTCTCTTAAGCCAAATAACTTAATCTTCCGAACAGATATAGTCGCACTTTAAGGACTCATGCGAACATATGGCAAAACACTTAAGACAGCCCCACTGAACTCCACATACGATAAACATTTGAAACAGCAAGTCAGTCGTATAATAGAATATGCAGATAGGGATTTTTTTTTATCAACTTGACGAGAAGGATAAGAAAATATTATTC
>JAXCGZ010022656.1:0-52500 GCA_037179515.1 Halocaridina rubra | reverse complement strand
AGTGGTGGTTTCCTGGGCAGGATATGTTTACAGAGAAATGACAAGAGATATGGTTCAGCCCATGGGCCTCTAACACAGGCGCCAGTTGTCGATAGAGGTCAAAATTGTCACAAAGTTCAAGTCATTCCCACGAGAGCAGAAAACCAATATCTACATGTATGTATGTATATACATTTATGAAAATACACATATAGGCCCTCCTTGTATCCGATTGGCCTTATAGCCACGCCCCTAACACTACACAAAATGGAGGGCACTCCCTTTTCTCTGGAAGTCATTGGCAAGACTGTCCAAGCCTACCATGCCCTGCCATCTTGGTCATACAAGAAAGTAAGAAGCAGTTAAAGATAGAGAGTCTCAGTAAGAACTTGACACGGGCACAAATAAGATCTTACAATTTATCTTAAAGGGACGGGGAGCTTTGAGGTGTAGAAAAAGTGTAGAATTAAATAAACAAATGTAAATCAGCTGTGCATATCTGTTACCACCTCGCACTTATCAGTTTAATTAATTAAGAACAATAATACAACATTGGTGGTACTCTGGTGAGATATAACTCTACGACTTCAAGTCTAGTATAGTATTAGAAATAACACTAATACGACAAAGCCTATCAAGGTGGATTATATTTATGCATGAAAATTAATTCCCCTTTTATTATTATTATTATTATTATTATTATTATTATTATTATTATTATTATTATTATTATTATTTTTATTATTATTATTATTATTATTATTATTATTATTATTATTATTATTATTATTATAATTATTATTATTATTGTTATTATTATTATTATTATTATTATTATTACTATTATTATTATTATTATTATTATTATTATTATTATAAATGTGTTTGCAATTACCTAATTGTGCTTACGGGAAAGAGCCCTATGCTCGAAACTCTTTAAATCTATGAATTGTTAGCATTAATACCTCCTTGCTTAGTGATTTTCAGTCATCAAAAGTTCTTTCACTTAAAAAAGTATTTCCTTACATCCTGCAAAGATGTTTTCTTACAAAGCTTCAAATAATGACCTCCAGTTAGGAAGCAAGCAATATCGAAATATCTATCCCTGTCAAAACCTTCTTTGAGTGATGGTAAGTCTAATTCTCCCATCCTCTCCTCATAACTAAGATTGTGTGCTTCGGACACCGTGGCATGTCTTTGAACTTTTTCCAACTTATTTATATGCTTTTTACAAGTGCGGATTATAAAAGAGGGTTACATATTCAAGCTTTGACCTCACATAAGATGCATAAATAATTCTGAACATTTCCTTATCCATATGACTGAATGCTACCCTCACACTTGCTAAGAAAGCATATGCTGCCATTACTATGCCATTTATATGCATTTCTAGAGACAAATCTAACAATATATTACCTCCTAGATCTCTCATGTTCTCCGTCTCTTGAAGTTCTGCACCTGCTATTGAGCATTCAAACTTAGACATTCTCGGACTTTTATCTATTCTCATTACCTTACATTTAGAAGCATTGAATTTCATTAGCCACTTTTTGACCACTTATATAAACTATTTAGGTTTTCCTGAAGTTATCTACAATTGTTCTCGTCACTGACTTTCTTCATAATATTTGCATTGTCAGCAAACATATTCATGAATGAATTTACAGACTCTGATAGGTCATTTACGTATACAAGGAACAAAAGTGGCCCTAAAACTGAACCCTCTGGAACCCCACTACTAGCCCTTCTCCTTTCAGAGAGTCTTACTTTAACATGTGTGTGTGTGATTACCTAATTGTGATTACCTAATTGTGTTTACGGGAAAGAGCCCAAAGCTCGTATCTTCCCGTCTCCTGATCGGTTCCATTTTTAGACTTAGTGATACTTATCATACCTGTCCTTAAAACTATGGATTGAGGTAGCATTAACTACCTCCTCGCTTAGCGGATTCCAAAAGGGGGCTGCATATTCGAGTTTTGGCCTCACATAGGTTACATAAATATTTCTGAACATTTCCTTGTCCATGATACTTATCATACCTGTCCTTAAAACTATGGATTGAGATAGCATTAACTACCTCCTCGCTTAGCCAATTCCAATTATCAACTACTCTTACACTGAAAAAGTATTTCCTTACATCCTGCAAAGAACTTTTCTTACGAAGCTTCAAAATATGACCTCTAGTTCTAGAGCCAGCCATAGCAAAATATCAATCCCTATCCACTCTATCATAACCATGAAGGAATTTAAAGACTGTCACCATATCCCCCCTCACTCTTCTAGCTTCGAGTGATGGTAAGTCTAATTCCCTCAGCCTCTCATCATAACTGAGATTGCGTATTTCTGGCACCAGTTTCGTGGCATGTCTTTGAACTTTTTCAAGCTTAGCTATGTGCTTTTTCAAGTGCGGATTCCAAAAGGGGGCTACATATTCGAGTTTTGGCCTCACATAGGTTACATAAATATTTCTGAATATAATAATAATAATAATAATAATAATAATAATAATAATAATAATAATAATAATAATAATAATAATAATGATAATAATGATAATAATAATAATAATAATAATAATAATAATAATAATAATAATAATAATAATAATAATAATGATAATAACAGTGTTTTTATTATTATTATTATTATTATTATTATTATTATTATTATTATTATTATTATTATTATTATTATTATTATTATTATTATTATTATTATTATTACTATTATTATTATTATTATTATTATAATTATTATTATTATTATTATTATCATTATTATTCCAAACTGATTCCGTGTATTACATTCTCACACAGTCTTCTCTCTCTCTCTCTCTCTCTCTCTCTCTCTCTCTCTCTCTCTCTCTCTCTCTCTAAGGCAAGCAGATGGGAGGGCGGCATGTGCTGTGTTTTCCCCCACCATGGAGCCGCCTGTGCCGGCTGATTCATGGATTGGCCGTAGACTACCCACCTCGTCGAGCTCCACCTACTGTGAACTGAATGCCATCTTGGATGCCGTGACTCTCCTTGTTCGACGACGAGTGAATGGGGTAATAATTTGTGACTCCCAATCGGCCCTACAAGCCCTATCCTCGCCAAGACCTATCTGTGGCCGTGCTGTGGGAAATATACTATGTCGCCTCGCAGCCGCTCGGGATGCTTCTCTTGTTGTGTCATTTGTGTGGACTCCATCCCACATTGGGCTGACTGGCAACGACACAGCTGATCGTCTTGCCAAGGCGGCCTGTATGCTGGATGGGCATGCTGTGGACGCTGAGCCCTCCCTCCGACGCCTACGTAACATCATCTACTCAGCTGGGTTTGCCATGACGGTCCAGCGCAGGGACACGGAGAGGGCCAACAGTGTGTCCATACAGCACCATGATCACTTCCTTCACAGTCGCTACAAGTATCGCAGACGCGGGTTAATGGTGCGGAAAAACAATGTAGTTAGTGCTCGGCTCAGAATGGGGTATTGGCCTTTATGGCAGGTCTCCCAGACTCTAGATATGCCACAGTACACCTCCTGTACATTATGCGACCGAACTAATGCTAACACTCTTGACCACTATTGTCTTCAGTGCCCCGCAGTGAGAGATGTTTTACCACGAGGTCAGAACTTAATACAGATCTGCTCATTTTTACTTAATGATGACAACCTTGATGTTATTCTTGCTCGTTTTCCTCACTTTGGTGGCCATTAATTATATTGAATTATACATATATTTTCTGTATGTTGCTATATAATTCTGTTTGTGCATTCTGCGTTTCTCTGAGCTTTACTTTTGCATATAATGTACTCTGTGCTGCCATTCTGTGAGTTGTGTGTTAGTATGCAGCAATGTTTTATCAATATGTACACCTCCCTGTAAACCATGTTCAATTCTTGGTTTTATATCCATTTGAAGCATTATTTGTATGAACTCATGTAATGTCTGACGCCTTGGCGCAATAAATTAATAAAATAAATAAAATAAATCTCTCTCTAAGCGACAGTTCTTTTTTCTTGATATTCTTCTCTTTTCTCCCTAGAGAATGTGCTATTCATTGATGTCTCATTGTTTCTTAACCTAATGGGGGGTCCTGGACCCCATGAGAGTGTAAAAGGCGCACGTGAGAGATTTTTTTCTCATTTTTTTTAATTCCTTTATTTTATTATATTTATTTATTTAATTATTTTCATTTTAATTATTTATTGTTAATGTATTTCATTTATTCATTATTATTTATTTATTTAGTCATTTATTTATTTATATTTCAGACCAATTTTACTGTGTGACTGTTAGACGGGGAACTACCAGCAATACTTTATTATTATTAGCATTACGCACATATAATCTACCACTTTTGTGTGGCTGTTAGACGGGGAACCACGATTTATACTAATGCTATTTACAGCATTACACAAATATTCTTTCACATATAAATACATATACGCGCATACGCACACGTATGTATTGTGTGCATATATACATACACACATGTACATATAATATTCACTTGTCTACATACATTACACACACATGTATTTTACACAAATATGTATATATATATTTTATACACCCACACGTATGCATAGTTTGCACATACACATATACGCATATATATATATATATATATATATATATATATATATATATATATATATATATATATATATATATATATATATATATATATAATACGCAAGTGTATGTATGTAGCCTATTCGTATTAACTGTATGTGTGTTGTTGTGTACGTATATATGTTTGTGTATAAGGGGTACGCGCTGTAAAAGGTTAAGAACCTCTACTTGCCTGTAGTATTGTTCTAGCTTCAAACATACACAGAAAGCTAAACATCTCGTTCAAAAATACGAAAAATACACAGATAAAGCTAAACATTTCGACCAGAAGCTAAGATATAAGCTAAAATTACATTACCTTCAGTTATTAGGGCGTGATAAGGACTATATATACATACATGTATATACATTTACATACCTATATATACATACATACGCACTCCATTTGTCTAATAACAGTATTATTTAGACCAAGACTTGTTTGATATATATATATATATATATATATATATATATATATATATATATATATATATATATATATATATATATATATATATATATATATATATATATATATATATATATATATATATATATATATATATGCATGTGTTTGTTTGTGTGTTTTGTGTGAGCTCACAATATTCAAAACAATAGGTTCTATGCATTGTATCAAAACACACGCACACACACACACACACACACACACACACACACTCTCACACACACACTCACATACATGTGCACGCATGCATACATTCACTTTCTCTCACTCAAGCATAAACACGCAGTCTCTCTCTCTCTCTCTCTCTCTCTCTCTCTCTCTCTCTCTCTCTCTCTCTCTCTGTAACACAAACTCACATGAAGTTTGAAAACTTTGGGAAAATTCTTGAAATTTTTAGAAGAAAAAGGTCGCTTTCACACCAAAGTGGCACGTCACACGTGGCATGCCACGTGGCTCGCCACTTGAAAATGAACATCCGGAAATATATGAAACCTTTCAAACAAAAGTGGCGTGACACGTCCCATATTTCCAAATGTTCGTTTTCAACTGGCGTGCCACGTGGCATGCCACGTGCGACGTGTCACTTTGGTGAGAGGAGTGTGCAAGACAGTCCGAAAAAGCTCTTTTTTCGTTTTAATTAAGTACTAAACCACTTGCAGCTGGACAAGGAAGGATAAATGACCCTGAAGGGTCACTGTATATATGAAAACGAACATAAGGAAATATATGAAACCTTTCACACAGAAGTAGCGTGGCACGTCGCTTGTGGCATGCCACGTGGCACGCCACTAGAAAACGAACATCCGGAAATATATGAAGCCTTTCACACAGAAGTGGCGTGGCACGTTGCACGTGGCATACCACGTGGCACGCCACTAGAAAATGAACATCCGGAAATATATGAAGCCTTTCACACAGAAGTGGCGTGGCACGTCGCACGTGGCATGCCACGTGGCACGCCACTAGAAAACGAACATCCGGAAACAGAAGTGGCGTGGCACGTTGCACGTGGCATGCCACGTGGCACGCCACTAGAAAATGAACATCCGGAAATATATGAAGCCTTTCACACAGAAGTGGCGTGGCACGTCGCACGTGGCATGCCACGTGGCACGCCAGTAGAAAACGAACATTCGGAAATATATGAAGCCTTTCACACAGAAGTGGCGTGGCACGTCGCACGTGGCATGCCACGTGGCACGCCACTAGAAAACGAACATTCGGAAATATATGAAGCCTTTCACACAAAAGTGGCGTGGCACGTCGCACGTGCCATGCCACTAGAAAACGAACATCCGGAAATATATGAAGCCTTTCACACAGAAGTGGCGTGGCACGTCGCACGTGGCATGCCACGTGGCACGCCACTAGAAAACGAACATCCGCAAATACATGAAGGGTTTCACATGAAAGTGGCGTGGCACGTCGCACGTGTCATGCCACGTGGCACGCCACTGAGAAAACGAACATTCGGAAATATATGAAACCTTTCACACAGAAGTGGCGTGGCACGTCGCACGTGGCATGCCACGTGGCACGCATCTAGAAAACGAACATCTGGCAATATATGAAGCCTTTCACATAAAAGTGGCGTGGCACGTCGCACGTGGCATGCCACGTGGCACGATACTAGAAAACGAACATCTGGAAATATATGAAGCCTTTCACACAGAAGTGGCGTGGAACGTCGCACGTGGCATGCCACTAGAAAACGAACATCCGGAAATATATGAAGCCTTTCACACAGAAGTGGCGTGGCACGTCGCACGTGGCATGCCACGTGGCACGCATCTAGAAAACGAACATCCGGAAATATGTAAAGCCTTTCACACAGAAGTGGCGTGGCACGTCGCACGGGGCATGCCACGTGGCACGCTACTAGAAAACGAACATGCGGAAATATATGAAGCCTTTCACATAGAAGTTGCGTGGCACGTCGAACGTGGCATGCCACGTGGCACGCCACTAGAAAACGAACATCCGGAAATATATGAAGCCTTTCACACAGAAGTGGCGTGGCACGTAGCACGTGGCATGCCACAAGCCTTTCACACAGAAGTGGCGTGGCACGTCGCATGCCACGTGGCATGCCACCAGAAAACGAACATCTGGAAATATATGAAGCCTTTCACACAGAAGTGGCTTGGTACGTCCCAATGTGCCACTTCTGTGTGAAAGGATTCATATATTTCCTTATGTTCGTTTTCAACTGGTGTGGCACGTGGCATACCACTAGCGACGTGCCACTTTGATATGAAAGTGGCCTTAGAATACAATTAAAGCCACTTGACAGAACTTAATTATCTTGGCTATTATATATTAACTCTCTCTCTCTCTCTCTCTCTCTCTCTCTCTCTCTCTCTCTCTCTCTCTCTCTCTCTCTCAAGTGTTAGCAAGAATTCCTACTCCTTAGAGCTTACAGAATCCGGGTTGTATATGTGTACTGAATACTAAGAATCTCTCTCTCTCTCTCTCTCTCTCTCTCTCTCTCTCTCTCTCTCTCTCTCTCTCTCTCTCTCATTTTTTAAAGTTAATATTTCTTTCATTTCCTGTTACTAATTTTAGTTTATATTGTGTATTTGATTCGTATGTGGACATCTCTTATTATCCCTTCACATCTGACAAGTCTTAACACTCTCCATCTCTGTTTCTATTGACTTCGTTTTCTTCGTACCCAGGCACTATGAGGGCAGTTATTATTTACAGCTTTATCAGAGGAAAACTGAAGGTAAAAGAACAGGTTTTAAGGCTAAAGAGAGCGGATGGAAGCATCACTGAGACGGACGAAGAGATCTGCAAAGAATTGAACAAGGAGTTTCAGTCAGTATTTACAGTAGAAAATACCCCACCCCCTCAGATTGCAGTGATAGAAGCTCAAGGGCCGGTATTAGAGAACATCAACCTTACAGCCACAGAGGTATGCAAAGCGCTGATGGATTTAGATGTTCATAAAGCTACAGGTCCTGATGACATATCCCCTCATGTGCTTAAAAAATGCGCAAACACAATAACAGTGGCACTAAGTATCATATTTAAGGAGTCACTGGAGTCGGGGGAGATTCCAAGATGCTGGAAACAAGCAAATGTGATACCTATCTTCAAAAAGGGAAGGAGGGATACGGCTCTGAACTATAGACCAGTTTCCTTGACCAGCATAGTTTGCAAACTTATGGAGAAACTACTAAGGAAACATATCTCTCTTCACTTGGAATCCTTCAACTTTTTGTCAGTGAGGCAACATGGCTTCAGAGAAGGAAGATCAACAGTAACAAACTTATTAGAATTTTATGATGAGGTAAGCCAAATCTTACAGGAAAGAGAGGGCTGGGCAGATTGCATATTCCTAGACTTCCAGAAAGCGTTTGACACTGTTCCACATGGGAGACTTATTAGGAAGCTGCAATCAATGGCTAGAATAGGTGGAAATGTCTTGGAATGGATAAAAACTTACTTAGAAGGAAGGGAACAGAGGGTTAGAGTAAGACACTCAGTGTCTGAATGGAGAAGAGTTAGTAGTGGAGTTCCACAGGGTTCAGTTTTAGGGCCACTTTTGTTCCTTGTATATGTAAATGACCTACCAGAGTCTGTAAATTCATTCAAGAATATGTTTGCAGATGATGCAAAGATTGTGAAGAAAGTAAAAAACGAGAACAATGGTAGAGAACTTCAGGAGGATCTAAATAATCTGCATGAGTGGTCAGAAAAGTGGCTAATGAAATTCAATACTTCAAAATGTAAGGTAATGAGAATGGGTACAAGTGCAAGAAGGCCCAAGCTTGACTACTCGGTGGCTGGAGTACAACTTCAAGAGACAGAAAATGAGAGAGATCTAGGAGTAAACATACTGGCAGATTTGTCTCCAGAAATACATATAAATGGCGTAGTAAGGGCAGCATATGCATTCTTATCAAATGTAAGGGTAGCCTTCAGGCACATGGACAAGGAAATGTTCAGAAATATTTATGTAACCTATGTGAGGCCAAAACTCGAATATGCAGCCCCCTTTTGGAATCCGCACTTGAAAAAGCACATAGCTAAGCTTGAAAAAGTTCAAAGACATGCCACGAAACTGGTGCCAGAAATACGCAATCTCGGTTATGATGAGAGGCTGAGGGAATTAGACTTGCCATCACTCGAAGCTAGAAGAGTAAGGGGGGATATGGTGACAGTCTTTAAATTCCTTCATGGTTATGATAGAGTGGATAGGGATCGATATTTCGATATGGCTGGCTCTAGAACTAGAGGTCATAGTTTGAAGCTTCGTAAGAAAACTTGTTTGCAGGATGTAAGGAAATACTTTTTCAGTGTAAGAGTAGTTGATAATTGGAATTCGCTAAGCGAGGAGGTAGTTAATGCTATCTCAATCCATAGTTTTAAGGACAGGTATGATAAGTATCACTAAGTCTAAAAATGGAACCGATCAGGAGACGGGAAGATACGAGCTTTGGGCTCTTTCCCGTAAACACAATTAGGTAATCACACACTACACACACACACACACACACACACACACACACACACACACACACACACACACATATATATATATATATATATATATATATATATATATATATATATATATATATATATATATATATATATATATATATATATATATATATATCCGGTATCCGGTATTACGTACACGGACTGCATATATCAACCATATGGCAAGGAAGGAATGCCTTCTTGCGTAGGACTAGTTTTGTCAGAGGTAAGGCTTACGATCAGAGCATGACTTTGCAAACCTCACACAAGTGACTGGATGCGCGACACCATCGACTCTAGATATCCTCAGTTTCGGAGAGCGCTAAAGACAGAGCAACATCTCCGATCGAGGCATTGGAAATCTCTGTAGATGATATATATATATATATATATATATATATATATATATACACACTGTATATATATATATGAAGAATGAATATATGTAGATATTATGTAAGGAAGGCTCATCATATATGACTGCATAATTCACTCAAGTCTTGATGGCACACTATGCTATATATATACTGTTGAAGAGCGTATAGATAGCTACATCTCCCATCGAGGCATTGGATATATATATATATATATATATATATATATATATATATATATATATATATATATATATATATATATATATATATATATGGTAAGGTAGCCCATCAGTGCCACAACACATAGAAAAAATGACGCTATATTTTGGATCCTAACTGGCCCCCTTCTCAAGCACAAGTGCGTGTAAAATAACATTGTCGGAGGGAGTAAACACAAAACGGACTCAGGAGGCCTGCTGGAATTAGGAATTATCTTTAATTCCTAATTCTCTCAGGCCTCTTGAGTCCAATTTCTTTTTACGCCCTTCATCATAGTTATTTTACACTCACTTGTGCTTGAGAAGGGGTCCAGTTAGGATCCGAAATATAGCGTTAGTTTTATTATGTGTTGTTTCACTGATGGGCTTCCTTACCATTTAGTGCTGTATGCTAACAGTTTGTGCTTACTCTATATATATATATATATATATATATATATATATATATATATATATATATATATATATATATATATATATATATATATATATATATATATATATATATATATATATATATATATATATATATATATATATATATATATATATATATACATATATATATATATATATATATATATATATATATATATATATATATATATATATATATATATATATATATATATATATATATATATATGCGTTATATGCGTTTATGAAATCCATTTGTGTGTGTCTATCTAACTAACAATATGGTATCTTAGGTTTACACTGTTTAAGAAATCGGGCCAATGTCCAAATTCTCAGATAAGGGAAACACATTTATATGAAAATAGTGAAGAATTGATACTTACCATGTTCACAACATACCTGTTTAATATATCAATGAGATTCGATTGGAAATATTATATCAAGTTCTCCACTTGACAAAGTTTCTCGGTAATATAATTGCATCTTATCCTTTCTAATAGGAATATTTTGCGATGTCAGTGTATAAACTGAAATTGGAACTCCTTTTAATGAAACATATGACTAAATAAGTTTTAGCTATAAAGTTACAAGTCTGTGTCTTATTCTAGTTTTTAGATAACCGAAACAGTGGCTTTGTAGATTTTTAGCAAATATATAACTACACACTTATTTACCCGCACACATGCACGCATTCATTCGCGCACACAAACTTAGAGGGAAAATAATTAAATTTTATATTTTTTTTTCTTTGTAAGGAATTTTTATTTTCTCTTTATTTGATTTTTTGTTTCAACTTTCACCCGAGCACTGAAACTTGAAAAGTTTCTATATGGAAAGTTGGCTCACGTCCAAGACTGTCGTCGATCCTCTGCCTGGATTATTCATTTAGAAAGAAAATTCCACTGTCTCTCCGAAAAAAAAATTGGTATGTCTTCAATTCAAGTTTCAAACAATATGTGACAATTAAAAAAAAAATTTAACTAATGTTGAATGGTGTCTAAACTTTTCATGTACAGCTTGAAGCTGTAACTCAATATGGCATTAAAAAGAATTATGTTATTATCTCTATATATTTTTCTACTTAGAACGAATGAAACATAAATAATACTTTTGAGAGTAAATTGTAGCCGGGACACTTCGACTAACTTTTGACAGTTGCCCAACTTCTTCTGAAGTTACAAGAAGGAAGAGATAACTCTTGAAATATCCTGGATATATTTCATTTCAGTCTGAACTTGTAGGAAACGAATAGCTCTGGAACAGGTGGAAAGACAAATAAATGAGATACTGCTCAGCCCCCCCCCCAAAAAAAAAATGGAGGAAAAAAAAACAGTAAAGATTTGGAGACAGTAAACTGAAGGTGAGCAGACAGAAAACGGAGTACCTGGAGTGCAATGTGACACAAGGAGGCGACCTGTTCATGCAAGACCACAAGCTCCCAAAGGCGGACGCATTCAAATACCTCGGCTCCTACGTAACGAAGGATGGAGACCTAGAGAGAGAGATTGATCATAGGATCCAGGTAGCGTGGAACAGCTGGAAGAGAACATCAGGGGTGCTATGTGACAAGAAAATCAGTGCTAGAGTGAAAGGAAAAGTGTACAAGTCAGTTGTGAGACCAGCGTTGCTGTACGGTGCGGAGACGTGGCCGGTGAAAAAGGTTCAAGAAAGGAAGATAGATGTCGCAGAAATGAGAATGCTGAGGTGGATGTGTGGGGTGACGAGGGAGGACAGGATACGAAATGACCAGATCAGAGGTACAGTGAAGGTGGTGGAGGCGTCGGCGAAAGCGCAGGAGAGGAGATTACAGTGGTTCGGTCATGTGAAGAGGAGAGAAGAAGACTACGTGGGTGTGAGAGTGATGGAGATGGACGTGGAGGGCAGACGTAGACGAGGAAGACCTAAACTACGGTGGAAGGACCGACTGAAGGAGGATCTCAGAGAGAGACAGCTGGAGGAGGAGCAAGTGATGGACCGGAACCAGTGGAGACGACTAGTGAAGAGATGCGACCCCATATGAAAATGGGAACGCAAATAGAGGAAGAAGAAGAAGAAACTGAAGGAAAGTGAAGTGATAGTCAGTGCTGTCTGGTGATATAGCAATTTATGACTGCATAGGTCATACTGTAGGTAATTTCTTAATTGTTATTATCGATTTGTGTGCTTTCAGGAAAGAGACCTATGCTCGTACTGCCCCGTCTCCTGGCCGGTTTCATTTTTATACTCAGTGATACTTATCATACATGTCCTTAAAATTATGAATTGAATTAACATTAGCTACATCCTCACTTAACGAATTCCAGTCATCAACCATTCTCTGGTTGAAGCTGGAAGATAATGCCGAAATATGTCTCTGCCGAAGGAAGACTCACTTGTGGTTTAATTAGATCGCAAGTGGTTTAATGTGTTAAACCCAAGTCTACCATGCCAAAGAATGTGTATTCAATACGGTCATATTATGTGCTGAATATGTGATTTTTTTCACTTACTCTTCTCTTAGATATGGAGGGGCTGCTGGATGTCACAACTAACTGTTAAGCATTACAAATACTATGGCTTTAATGGATATATATATATATATATATATATATATATATATATATATATATATATATATATATATATATATATATATATATATATATATATATATATATATATATATATATATATATATATATATATATATATATATATATATATATATATATATATATATATATATATATATATATATATATATATATATATATATATATATATATATATATATATATATATATATATATATATATATATATATATATATATATATATATATATATATATATATATATATATATATATATATATATATATATATATATATATATATATATATATATATATATATATATATATATATATATATATATATATATATATATATATATATATATATATATATAATATTAGGCTTACCTCATCAAAAATCTAGTAAATTTGTTAGCGTAGACTTGCCTTCTCTGAATCCATCATGTCTCAGTGATAAGAGGCTTAAGGGCTCCGGGTGAAGGGAAATGTGTTTTTCTGTAGCTCCTTCATAGGTTTGGAAACTAAGCAGGTCATTGAAACAGTTCTATAGTTTAGAGTTCTGACTCTCCATCCATTTTTACAAATAGGTACCAAATTTGCTTAATTCCAACATCTTAGAATCTCACCAGAATTCCAGACATCTCAGTTGTGATGCATAGTGCTACTGATAATGATGCAGCATATTTTTTAAGTACAAAAAGGGATATATAATCAGGGCCCCATAGACATATGAGCATCTTAATTCCATTAACCCTTTTCATACCTCAATAGGTGAAGAGACAGTGTCCTCTAAAGGCATGTCCAATCGAGCAGGCCTGATCTGCGGGCATGCCTATCATCGGGCTCTTATACCGGGCAAACCAGCAAAATGGTCGTGCCTGTGTTAAGCGAAATCACCAGCTGGTTCCCGTTGGTCGGAAGCAAGTATTGGAGGTACGACACTGCTAGATGCAAGTTAACATAGGGGACCCATAGAAGCCTTGCCTTTCACTTCTCACATCGGTGTAAACACAGTGCACAACAGAAACCTGCAATGTCTAGCCCAAAGTCTTGCAGTGATCCTCCTAGTATTTGAGCAGTACTAGCCACCATGTTTATTGTACGAAACTTAACAAGGTACTGGCACCGTCGGCCCATTCATCACCTTCGCCATGTGGACAACATCCACAGGTATGCTCAGCAGAATATGCCCGCCAACCGCGCTGCCCAGCAGACACGCCCACTCATCTGGACAGAACTTAATACTGGCCCACAATCCCTCATCTTTGCAATATAAGGGGATGAAGTATTTTCTACTGTGAATACAGACTTAAACTCTTAAAACAGTTCTTTGCAAATCTCTTCATCTATCTCAATAATGGTTCTGTCTGCCCTCTCCAACTTTAAACCATGTCCCTTGACATTTCATTTCCCTCTGACAAAGCTGTGGAAAACTTTGGGATTTCCCTTAGCTCTCCTTGTAATATCTTTCTCATAAGCCCTCTCTGCCACTCTTCTTTTTATTTAGGTACTAATTTCTCTCTCTCAGTTAACACTAATGGAAAGAATTCTCAAGGAAAATGACGATGGTTTGGTAGTGGTTTTCATAAGGTTAATAATGTCCTTTTCCAAGAGTAAATTCTCAAAAACCAGTGCTAAATTCTTACTGTTCCTTGGTGCTTGACCAAAAAATCTGGTGATGTATGATAAGACATGAGTATCTCAGGATACTTAATAATAATTCTAATAGGTTAACTGAAAAAGTATCTATACTAAAGAAACAAAATTTTATTTTCAAATTGAATATAAAAACTTTCATTTCAAAATTAATGAGTTGCTTATTTAGAAAGAAAAAAAATCACAATGATACTGATGGAGGAGAGGCTTGGACGTATATGACAAATAATTAGCTAACAAGCTCTAGAAATCAACCAGTAGAAGGACTGCGAGACACGACAGCTTTATGGCCTGACACAAAGTAACTGAGTGAATGATATCTGTCACTTACATTACACTGAAGTCAATGCACTCTCATGAGTGACAGAATTCCGTTGCATAACAGAGGCTGAAAACCACTGCTTGCAGGTAACATATGATTAAACATACATATCTTTGAATGAAATTCAATCGCTTATGAATAACGGATTTTCATATATAAAATGCAATCTCTTGCTTGAACGCCTGAAATTCAGTTATAGTGTCACTCAGGATATTAGTCTGATGCAAGTGAAAAGGAAATCTTCATTGTAGTAAATGCATATTTTAAATAACACGTCAAATTCATACAGTTGATTACTTTCCTTTCAGCCAAACATAATGGCAAACAAGTTGGTTAAGATACTAATAACTAATCAACACACAAAACTCCTGCAGACTGACTGAAGTTCGATTTAGAATACCTGACACAAGTTTAATCAACTGCCACTGCTTACTGTAAAGTGCACAGAAGAAATCTTTTTGTTTAAATATGATCATATCTGAATTTTGTATAGAGGGTGGCAGAATATGGAGTTTCCATATCTATTAAATGTTACAACATACAGTGGTACATTAATATTGAGTTATTGTGCAAATAAAGTTGTGCATTTAAAATTCACAATTACAGTACATGTTAGTAAAAAATAAGAATTATTATAGTAATAATACCCCATATATGTATAATAACAAACTTATCACAATGGCCGACATTATGCTCTGACTCTTGTTATAGTGTACTCAAAGTTTTGCTAAAATACAGTGTAAAAAATATATGCAGCATCTGAGAATATATATATATATATATATATATATATATATATATATATATATATATATATATATATATATATATATATATATATATATATATATATATATATATATATATATATATATATATATATATATATATATATATATATATATATATATATATATATATATAATATATATATATATATATATATATATATATATATATATATATATATATATATATATATATATATATATATATATATATATATATATATATATATATATATATATATATATATATATATATATATATATATATATATATATATATATATATATATATATATATATATATATATATATATAAACTCTTCACTACTTGCAAAACAATTAACTTGTAATGCTTAACAAGAGCCATTCTATCAGACATAAAATTAGTAGTATCCAATCTGCATTTCCAAGTCTATTAACAATGACAAGCGTAATCAGTTTTTTGGGGCATAAAAACTATATATGTGTTGGAATACCTGTTTAGAGAGCTGTATCTCAAGAACTGTGATTGCAATTACCATAAATGATAACTGTATACACTTTTTTTGCTCACTAATCTTTAACCAACTTGTTAAAATGACTATGTGCTGAAATGCGGATACCCCCCCTTAAAAAAATGAGATAATGAGAAAAAATAAGGATTATGGAAGATGACCTTATATTATGATGATGGTAAACTTTCTTTACTTACACGCATTCATTCTCAAGAATATCTTATACACTTGCACTTAAAATACACTTTTTTGTTATTCAACATGTTGCTTTTCCCTATTTTTTTTTTTAACTTTTTACAGAGAATTGTAAAACACTGAAACTTGTGGCAAACAACCAGTATTCTGGACAAACATAACATACGATATAATGCACTGGATTCAAATACAATATATATTTATATATTTATATATATTTCAGCCTGAATAAGGACCAAGTGTATGAGAGGATGATTAGAACCACAAAAATACACATCACTTGTCCAGGACATGAACTAGACACTGTGGAGGAGGAGGTTTAGAAGGTGGAGGTACACAGGTTTCTATTTAGAAACTTTCACTGATCATTACTTATGATTACCAACCCTTTTGTTTAGAAGTGTTTTGTCAGTATAGTCACCATTAGTCTAATTTTTAGAATACTTAAACTGAAAACAGTAACTAATATTGTCTATCCACAGCACATATATATATATATATATATATATATATATATATATATATATATATATATATATATATATATATATATATATATATATATATATATATATATATATATATATAATGAAAATATAATCAGAAGGGATGTTATCCATAAAAAACGTCGATAAAAGTTATTAACAAGCTTGTGTAAAGTCACTTACAAAACACCTAGAAGCCAAGGAATAGGTAAGTCACCAGTTTCAAGGACTTTCAGTACTGCACATTAATTCTCGTAAAACAACAGAAATTAAGATGTTCTATTGTGAATCAGTTACAGTCCCTCTTAAGGATGAAAAGAAGTCATATTCATTGGTAACCTTGATATGACGACCATGAATCTTTATAGAAAAAAAATCATAGTGATATCCTTAAAGCCCGATGTATTACAGTGTGAAAGGACATGTAATTTTTTCCTAATGAATAATAATATCTGACTGGACGAGCAGTTGTTAGATGTAGCCATACAGTAAGACATGTCTGACTTAATGTCTTACATTTCATTTGTTAATTCTGGAAGAGAAATTCATCAAGTCAATATTGTAGGTAAAGTTCCTGAGCCCTTCTGGAAACATCTTGAATAGCACCCTGGACAAATCATTTTGTTTTCAGCACCCAAATCATTTCTCTTACAATAATATAATTTTTTGTATCTTATTCTACATTAATATCAGTTGTACTTTTCAGGTAAATTTAAAATTTATATTCTGAAATATAACACAGAAATCACATTTATTTTCAAACGGTTTTAGTTTTAAAATAATAGTTTTGGGCAGGCAGCTGTTGACAGAGATTCGGAGGGAAATAGGTATAAAAAGGAGCCTCTCTATTGGGAATTTTCTTGGTTTTCAAGAATTGCGAGATATTGAAAGGTGTGTTTCAGATTAAAGTGTAAAAGAGATACGCATAGCCACCTTATCATTATAAAAAAAACTGCAAGTTTAGAATTGCGTGAGTTTTTAAAATTTTTGTCCTCATATTGATCATGGATACGTCTATTAGCTGACATGAGCTATAAATGCCTTAACACAGAATATTTTGATGTCCTGCATGGGATATCTCATTCAGGCTTGAAATAAAGTGGTCAAATAGAGAAATAATTACAGTAAAAATAGTTACATAAACGAAAAAAGATCGTTGTTGCTGTGTACATGAATACCATTTTAATGATGAAAAATATATAGTTATAACTCTTCAGGCAAAATAACAAATAAATGTCTTAAAATATGTTGATGAAAATAGAGAAAGAAGACAACTCAAGTCACTCATGTGATTACACTTATAAATTAACAGCCTGCAAACGTTCTTGTATAATATCAAATACCAACGTCTTCTTTAAAAGAAATTAACTTTGCATACTTTACTCATATGCCAAGAAACTTGTGATGAAATAAGTCCTTTCGTCAAAGCTACATAAAATGTCAAAACTCCTCTGAATATCATATCTATTAACAATCTTAAAACTTAAAATATACACCATATATAATCTTCCTCTTTAAAAGTGCATTTCAAAAATGCTGCAATAATATCGAGGTTAAAATACATGTGGCTTACGAAACCAAGATTAAGAAGAGCTGATATTAATCTCTGCAAGGAATGCGAAATCAAATTTTGCAAAGCCCAGAAGCTCTATGTTTGGCATTTACAACTAATTCCAACTCGGGGGAAAATAAAACTCCATTTCATTGCACATTTCAAGGGGAAACCTATGGGCCCCCCATTAAAAATATTCTTGACTATACCATCACATTTTTCTACTAACCCATACAAGACAGTTATATAACTGATGTACAAGTGTATACACAACCTTCTCATAAAGTATAAGGGCAGGGATATTGGTATATTATTACACTTTTATAGCAGTAATTATTACATTTATAAGTAACATACATTTTGAATAGTTCACTACTTATAAGGACGGCATACTAGCTCATTTTAAATAACAAGTACAGACTCATATAAAAATATTCATCAGAAGACAATAGCAGCAAACTGTTCCTTGAAATAATTTTCACTTTTTTATCAGTCCCACAAGAGCACCGTGAGAATATTATAGGAAACAGAAGCTTGACCAATATGCAAGGCACACGGAGTTCGTTGCCTGCCACACGAGGCTGGCGCGCATGTATAGCGCGAACCACATAATGAAGAACAGCGTGCACTTCGCAGCATTGGCTACATACACTTTGTCTCCATTACATTACAAAGGTTCAGTATGTAGCAGAATGGTGATAGTCTATTCAAACAGGACACTAAGCTAAGGCTATAGTAACAGCTGCCACCTTGAAATACACATAAGTATAAGAGCTTTTTGACATTGCACTGGTGGCGTGCTGCAACGGCACTGTCAAGTTGGAGGCCTAACACAGACACATCATACGGCTGAAAGTGTATCTTGGGGCAGCATGGTGATGCTGCTTTATGTCTTTCACTCACAGCCAGCAGGTACATATTGTAGGCACCTACCACTACCCAAGATTACTCACAACCTTTCTTTTTCTCATCAGTTTTTCACTGAGTGGCACTTGGGAAGTGGCAGTGACGCAGCATTACAACTGATCATAACCGTGAATATCCCATATTTCTGCCAGGAAGGGTGGAAGTTTCTTGTTTTTGATTGTGAGGGAGAAACACATATCTGCATTTAGATTACCTAGGGTTCGCAAATCAGTCAAAACATTTAGCAATTTTGCAAACACAACTGATGATCTTGGGGTTCGACGATTATCAACATGAGCTCTAAGGGCATCCAGGTAGATCTGTTGGAGGTTTTCCACTTTGTTAGGTTCTCGCAAGCTAGGACGGTCTGAAAAATAAAATTATTTGGTATTAAAGGAAAGGTACTGAAAAACTGATTGGGGAAGAACAGTGTGGGTTCAGGAGAGGAAGAGGATGTGTGGATCAGGTGTTTGTGGTAAGACAGGTATGTGAAAAGTTCTTAGATAAAAGTAGGGCCACTCGTTGGTCTTTTATGGACTTGGAGAAAGCATATAACAGGGTAGATTGAGAGGGGTTGTGGAATGTGTTGCGACTGTATGGAAGAGGTGGAAGTTTGTTGAATGTGGTGAAGAGTTTTTACATGAATAGTAGAGCATGTGTGAGAGTTGGGAATGGTATGAGTGACTGGTTTGAGGAGAATGTAGGGGTACGTCAAGGTTGTGTAATGTTGCCATGTTGTTTAATGTGTATATGGATGGAGTGGTAAAGAGAGCAAATGGAAGAGTATTAGACAGAGGCTTAGAATTATTGGGTGAGGATGGAAGGTTGTGGAAATTGAATCAATTGCTATTTGCAGATGATACTGTACTGGTGGCTAATACTGAGAATGAACTGAATTATTTGGTGGCTGAGTTTGTTAGTGTGTGAAAGAATGAAGTTGAGGGTGAATATTGGTAAAAGTAAAGTCATGAGATGCACGAGGAGTGTTAATGTTGGCAATCTGAATGTAGGAGTGACAGGGGACTTGCTTGAAGAAGTTGAGAGTTTTAAGTATTTGGGCTGCATGTATCATGCAGTAGACAAGTGAATGTAAAGGTAAGTCACAGAGTGAAGGAAGCAAGAAAATGTCTAGGAGGGTTAAAAAGTGTAATGAGAAATAGATATTTGGGAATTAATGCAGTAGGATATATGGTGTGATTATCCGACAGCATTGCATGGAGCAGATACTTGGAATGCAAGAGAGGATAAAAGGAACAAGTTGAATGTAATTGAGATGAGGTGTTTGAGAAGTATGATTGGTGTATTTAGAATAGAGTAAGAAACGAGAATGTCAGGCAGAGACCGGGTGTTGAAAGGAAGCTGTTGGATAGGTTAGATCAGAGTGTGTTGAGCTGGTTTGGACACATGGAAAGGATGGGTGATGAATGAATAGTGAAGAATGTGTGGAGTGCAGAAGTGATTGGAGTTAGGAAAAGAGGGAGACCTAGAATGAGATGGATGGATGGTGTGAAAAAGGCATTGATTGGAATGTCAGTGGAGCAGGGAAGAGTGCCTGCAAGAGATAGGAATGAGTGGAGAAAGATTGTTTATAGATAATGAAGGCCAGAGGGATTTCTCGCACCTGCTAGCTCAGTGAACTGTGATGGAAGGGTGTGAGGGGATTTCCATGTGATTAAGTGGCGGGGGTAAACCAGTTACGGCTGCCAGGCCTCATTGTAGAATATCCTTGCCCGCTTACCTTGTGGGGGACCCAAGCAGGGTGGAAGGGGGAGAAATGTGGCAACCCATTATCCCCAAGGAACTAAGAGGAGTAGTTGAGGTCTGTGGATCGTGGTGAATGCGGGTTTCTTGGCTCAGCCAACCCCCTTACAAGGAGGAATGGGGCCATGTGTATAAGTATGCATGTATTATAGAAAATATAATTAATTTTTGACCAAAAATGTTCTTACTTTATTACCTATATAAACATATTCAAAACTATTAGAAGAGAGTCATAATAAACGTAATTTAACTTTTAAAGTATTAGAACCATGGCACAAGTCAGCTATAATGACATTACTTAAAAATTCATATTGCTATATGCTGAAAAATTATGTAAATCACGTGTGTTCAGCAGGTAGGTACATAGTAAATTCCCTACAGCCATATTCAAACAGTAACAGCTCTTGAATATTAATTTCCAAGTTCTGGTAAAAAATACACAACAGAAAAGTTCCCTATATCCATATTAAAATTTACTTAGATCTAGGACATTAACCATATCTGGATTTGAAAAGCACAAAAGAATAACAAAATTACTTTTTAGGTTTACTTAACTATTGTTTACTGGGGATCAATGTGGATATCTGTTTCAATTTTTTTTTTTTTACCACAGTTCTCAAATTATTCTCAGGGAAGTATAACAACAGTTAAAGCCAGTAAATAAATCTGGTTTAATATTATTATCCTCAACACTCTCTAAACTGATTTTATCAAAGTTTGTCATTGTTCACTTCTATGGTTACAAGAAAAAACTATTTGAAACGGTTTTTAATTACCAATTTCGTTAATATGAATGCTAAAAGGAAAACATTATATGATATTTCTTTAATTACCTTTTTTTTTAATATTAACCTTAGTTTAACTTTTAGAAAACTCTATTCATAAATATAAGTTTGTTTTTTCAGTACCAAAGGAAATTGCAGTTTTGCATATAATTATTTTCTAAACTCTTGCTTTAGGTAATTTTTTCGTTCCAGACGCAAGTAAGGTCACTTAGATTTTGTACAAAAAATTATCTATCCCTAGGCATTATAATTTCAGTGAGCTGTATAAGATCAACCCTTTAAGTAGACGTCCTAGAAGTCATTTGGACATAGAAAGAGCAATTTCACCAACAGTAAGTAAACAATAGCTTACTTGTGGGATCTTTTTCAAGTCTATATAATTTGAATCAGAGTTTGGTATGACGTTGCAGTGATGTAGAAAGATGATTACTGTTTGTTAATTTGCATCTTATTACTCATTTAGCAATGAATATTTGTAAACTGCTCTTGTTGTCTTTATGAATCAGGCCTTCACTTGAATGTTTTATCCTAGTTGCTT
Organism: Halocaridina rubra; assembly: GCA_037179515.1. NCBI lineage: Eukaryota > Metazoa > Arthropoda > Malacostraca > Decapoda > Atyidae > Halocaridina > Halocaridina rubra. Next base: position 29,890 of record JAXCGZ010022656.1, on the reverse strand, counting down.
TTTTGAGTTGCACTTCTTGCTGTTATTCTATATCTCCTGCTCAAATTATTTTTGTTTAACTTTTGATTTGCTCATTTAAACCTTCCTTTTTCTACTCACTTGCTTTTATTACACCTTGTTGCACAAATGTTAGCATTCTTAAGTTTTGCACGATTTGCACAAGAATTTCAGTTCCACAAGGTGCATTAATTCAAGATACTTTGCTTTATTTTGTATTTTATGCTCCAAAAAATGGAGAATAGCAGCTAGAATGCCCTATTTACATCTAGCCATTCTTCAGAATTAAGTCCTTATAATATTAAAGTACCAGCTCTACCCTCATCCCGGGCTCCAGAAGAGCTTTCCATTAACTAAAACTCCACAAATGTCTATGATAGCAGCTACCTTGCTTCCTTTGAGCTTCACAATGAGGATAGTATTAAGTTATTTCTCAATTTCTACTTCCGTTGCTCTTGGCTGGAGCAAAAGATGTAGGAAAATTCACTATCTACTCCTCTTGTTGAACATAAAAATGTTAATGCTTTCCGTTCTTTACAGGCATGAAGAATACCTTTTAGAGCAACTAGCTCCATCCCTTTCCTCTATTACTGGGGGGGAAGTAGGGAAGGTAGGAGAGAGGCATGGAGGGAGGGAAGGAAGGAGAGAGGAAGGAGGTATAGAGGATAGAAAGGAAACAAGGGAGGGTGGGAGGGAAGTTAAGAGGAAGACAGAGAGGGAAAGAGAGGAGAGGAGGGAGGGAAGGAAAGAGGATAGAAAGGAGGGCAGGAAGTAGGAAGGGAAGAGGAGGGAGGGAACGATGGAGAGAGAAGGAAAGGGGAAGGGAAGGAGGGATGAACAGAGGAGAAGCAGGAAGGAGGTAGGTAGGTAGGGAGGGGAGAGGGAAGGAGAGAGAGAGAGTGAAGAAAGAAGGAGAGGAAGGGAGGAAAGAATAATATGAGGAAGAAGAAAGGAAATAAGGGAGGGAGTAGGAAAGGAGAGAGGAAGAAAGTGAGGGAAGGAGAGAGAGGGACAAAATGATGGAAGGAGAGGAAGGGGGAAAGGAGGGAGGAAGGAAGAGGAGAGAGAAAGTGCATGAGAAGGAAAGGAGGAATAGAGAGAGAGAGAGCTGCATATAGGATAGGCGGGAAAAAGAGAATGGAAGGGAGGGAAGGAAAGAGAATAGAAAGGAGGGCAAGAAAAAGGAAAAAAGGAAGGGAAGAAAAGAGGAGGGAGGGAATGATGGAGAGAGAAGGATAGGGGAAGGGAGGGAAGGATGAAAAGAGGAGAGGCAGGAAGGAGGGAGGGGAGAGGGAAGGAGAGAGAGGAAGGAAAGAAGGGAAGAAAGGGATGGGGGAAGAAGAAAGGAGAGAGAGAGACATATATTATTGGTTTTGATAAATTACCCCTCAACAAGCACACCTGGGCTCCTTGAATGGTTAATTTTCATGAATTGCTTTCATGTGCATATATTTTATATAAATTAAATTTTTAATATTCATTGCTATATGGCTTGTAAGTAATGCAAATATACAAACTGAAGTACAAATGGTTTCTCTGAATTACTTCCTAATGAAATTAAATGTTGAACTCTATTTGTTGATTATTGTCTCACAGTTTTTTAATGATATCCATGAAAATGCATATTAAAATATCTCATGCAGCTTGCAAAAGGGTATATTTTTAGAATTTCCTCTACCCTTTAAGTTGTGGAGACCTGCCCTCCTGGATGCTTGCCCTTCAGCATCGCATATAGGTGCTCTGGTGACAGATGAGAAATTTACCCAGATCAAAACATGGACAAAACTAGGATGCGTTCATGAGCCCAACTGCAAGCTGTGCCCTGTTACATAGGACATTGCATTAACTTCTTAAAAGCTCTTATAAGGCAAAGGGTGCATCCCCCCAAGTTGGCTGTGATGTAATCAATCATTAGAGGACTTCAAGGGAAATAATAGGTGAAGGAGTAAAGCCAAAAAGGGGAGATAGGGATAATGGTTTAATCTTGCGACTCTTTGAAACACATCCCCAAAAATTACTCAAGCCAAGCTAGATATCACAAACTAGTATCTTTCAACTAATGCAAATACAATAAGTCTAAAACTTGCAAGAAGGATCTCCCTGACTTAAATGATGGTCATTACTTTGAAAGATCAAACTCACTCTTGGAAGTAGTAAGTACTGATTTTGCTGTTAAGAAACAAGTTTGATCTTTCCTCATCACTTATCTCTTGACATTGGAAATTCTAGATAAAATGCAAGACAAAATATTCACAAGTAAAACCTTTCTGTATAACCAACCCCTTGGCTGCAACACTGCTAGTGAGAAAGGTAGTAGAGCCAACCATCCAGTAGGATCAGATGAGTTCCTAATTTCACCTGAACAGATGGAGGACACAGATTTCGATGAGGTGGTCCATGAATTTGAAAAGGCTTTTTCCTAATCCATAAAGAATATGAAGATGAGTCAGTCCTGTATTACTTCATTCTTTGCCCAAGCGAATTTATTGTTTTGATCCTTTTTAGGTCTACATCACTGCAATAAGTACAGATTGCTCTGCCTGAACAGTTAAAGAGTTCACATTACTACGCCTCTGATTGTTATATTAGGATTCTAATATTAACAAGAGTAAATATTTTATTTGGAAGAGAAACCACTTTGAAGACTTTGTACATTGCAACACTGATTTCACAACAGGTGCAAATGCTGCAACCCACACTGTAGCCTCAAGAAGGGTATGAGCAATTACCCCAGCCATGCCATAATTACTGATCTATCAATACCGTAAGATATGTTTATAGATTCCATTAATTCCTCCTCTAGCAAATGGATAGCAGCAGCAGCAAGAGTCACACCCTTATTAAAGACTCAGTAGCAGCACATGAATCTTTGGAAAAAGTTCCGGCAAACTGAGATATCTCCTCCAGCAAACATTTTCCCACTAGAAATAGCGAAAGAATTTTGTATAATGGACAAGGAATGGCTTATCACATGCATGCTCCAAATGAATCTTGCATCCCCTATTCTGAGGGAATGGCCAAGAGTACTGATACTTTTGGTCCCCAGGAAATTTATAAGCCTACCATTAGTGTAAGAATGAGGAGCAACCAAAGTACCGCCTTTGGGGTAGGAGTGAAGAAGTAAGTCCAAAACATTTCTATTATACCTGCCCACATACCCCAAAAGGCCCTACTACTCCAGCCAGATGTCAGAAGGACAAACATCCAACTGTCCCATGTCATCAGTATCGTTCATTTCCATAACACATATCAAATATAAACAAGTGTATCAGAGTTCTAGTAGCTCCAAGGAAGCAAAATACTGAAAAGAATAGAGGGGATTATCAATCAACAATGATCTCACCCAGGAGGAGGGAAGTAATTCTTTAGGAGGATAGGGTGACAGGGAGGCACGAAAGCACTTTCCCCAACCATCAGTATAAAATTGATATAAAGTACAATCGGGAAAATAGGTAATTATAAGAAAATATGATGTCACCTTGAAACTTCTTTCAACAGTGGAAGGTTATACAGTACATTTAGAATGGAAGTCCCTAGATTCAAAGAAAAGGGCTTCTTGCAAAAATCCTATTCTTCTGGTAAGAGAGACTGATTAAACTAGTATAAATATGAATAAAAACTTCAGCTTTTGCTCAACAGACATGAAATGAGATACTGTCATCCTTAAGAAATTTGTCTGAAATAAAATCTGCAGGTAAGGATTAACATTGTAACCTTAGCAACTTGCTTAGCTAAGTCAAACACGATTTTCACTCTGGCAATCGCTATTCCCATTACACTTTTTGAATGAGCACTCATCCTCCTCTCTCTTACCTCCTGAAATTTTCAGAGGAACCCCTGAACTGTCTTTATTAACCATAACAGCAGCACTACGACTATGAAGATGATATGCTACCTACAATAAATGACCAAAACCTATAAATGACCAAAACCTATAAAAAAATTGTCCTAAATTGAATATCATGCTCTGATAAAACTTCTTCACTGAATGGTGAGCATAGAATATAACATGTGGTGCCCTTTCAAAAAAATAGTTATGTTAGTGTTACTACTTAAATAATCTTTTGAAAATTCCTTACTAGCTCCCCCAAGGCAGTTAGTCATTGGGTTAATTGAAGGCATTCAGCTGAAAGGGTGAATCACAGTGGTATATTCGTATCTTAAGCAGAATGAATTGTTCATACGACAGTCAATTATAAACCAATACCAGAGGAGAGACCGCAAATAATGATGTCTGTACTTATACCCGACAGGGTGGAGGACAATATAAAAACCATGAAATCAATGCTCTACATCCCCACCATTTTTTTTATTTTTGCTCAGCTAATTACTTCAATATGAAATTACATATCTAAGATATCAAGGGTAAAGCAGAAAAACATGTGAAAATGAAACTAGGATGCTACAGTTACTAAAAGAATAAATAATATTTCACTCATTTTTCCCATTAAAATACTGCAGGCGTTTTTTTGACACATACCAGAAAATATAGAAATGGCTGCCAGTAGAGCATACTCGGCATTATCCACTTTCATTTTACACATATGTTGGCAAAACTGGAAAAGGGAATCGGCCGACTCTCCTAAACCAGCAGATACGTATGATTCTTTGGTGTAGGGGTAGCTGTTGCCAAACACTATGGAATTTGTAGTGGAATCATAACGTCTTGCTGCTCTTAGCATCATGACCTCAGATGAACAGGCCTGGAAAAAAGTTGGGAATTAAAAAGTAATCATAAGCTTGCCAATTAAATCAAAATAATCTTTAACTTACCAACAGCAATGGCATGGAGTACTTACCATTCTAGAACTTATCATAGAAGTAATTTTACTACACTAAGACAGCTTTTTTGATCATGACAGTTGTATTATGTTACCACATGCACACACTGAATTTCCAGTAATTTAGCACTGCAGCTTTGAAAGTATTCTTTGTCAGTCAACCAATTGACAGGGGGATCTAGATATGCTGGACCTGACTGATAGTTATTAGATACAAACTAAACCTCTCTCTAACCATCAATACTTTAAAAAGTGCAACAAGCCTGTATTTGATATTTTTCATAATTATACTCGCATATGAGATAGAGGTTTCTAAAAACTTCATCCCCCTGTGATCAGCGATTCCTATCATTAATTGTCACTTTATTTGACCAATATATGATGCATTGCAGTCTCAGTGGTAAGCTTTGTTGGTGGATTTAAACGGGTATTTACCTTTTTGCCATTATAAATATCCAGAAGTCTGTTTGTAATTTGTATTTAGGTAAAAAAAAAAAAAATACTGCAAAGTACATACATATGCAGTACTGTACAGTCTTGGGCTAAAGACACTTAACTAATACAGAAAACAAAGTACTGTATACATTATTAAAGAAATTTAATACAGTAATAATAATGTAATAGTAGAGTACAGTACAGTAATACATATATAAATGCACGGATAGACAATGGGTAGGTCTTTGTTCATATCTGTAAATGTTCGTAAATCGGTTGTTCATAAGTAGGGAAATATATATATATATATATATATATATATATATATATATATATATATATATATATATATATATATATATATATATATATATATATATATATATATATATATATATATATATATATATATATATATATATATATATATATATATATATATACCTAGTTCTTAGAATAATGCGAAGATAGGTCCTCAGAAGTGCAGGGTAATGTAATAATCACGTAATGTAACGAGTCATTTTCCATAAGAAACAATGATAATGGGCATAAATACGTTTCACAACCATACATAGACACACTATACCAAAGATATAAGATAAGTAAAACATATTTTATAAGTACATAACAAAGCAGAAACACCTGTAGTTATTTATATTAACATGCAAATAGTGTACAGTATAAAAGAATACAGATTCACTGTACAGTAAACAAATTAATGCACTCTATTATGCGGTGGGCAACAGGTATACACTGGGATGTGCATGGTGGCAGTGAGCAGGAGGATGCGGGAGAATGAACCTCTATCTACAAACGTTTTTGCTCTAGCATGCTTCTTCCCTAACGATATTATACGGCAAGTTTGCTTGCTGTTTGTTCTTATTGCTTTTTTCCACTCTCCATAATATCCGATCGCATTAAGCAGTAGAAGAGGGGGAGGATGTGGGAGAATGAATCTCTATCTGCAAAAGTTTTTCCGCCTTCATATCAGCTGATGCACTCTCACACGCTATTTCCCTGACGATATTATATCGTAAGTTTGTTTGCTGTTTGTTCTTAATGTTTTTTTCCATTCTCTCAATAATATCCAATTGCATCAAGCGGTAGAAGAGGAGGAGGATGCAGGAGAACGAACCTCTATCTGCACACGTTTTTCTGCCTCCATATCAGCTGATGCACCCCCGCACACATTTTCCCTGACGATATTATATCGCAAGTTTGTTTGCTGTTTGTTCTTAATGCTTTTTTTCCATTCTCATAATATCCAATTGCATTAAGCGGGAGAAGAGGAGGAGGATGCGGGAGAATGAACCTCTATTTGCAAAAGTTTTGCCGCCTCCTTATCAGCTGATGCACCCTCGCACGCTATTTCCCTAATGATATTATATCGCAAGTTTGTTTGCTGTTTGTTCTTAATGCTTTTTTTCCATTCTCTTCATAATATCCCATCGCATTAAGCGGTAGAAGAGGAGGAGCATGGCGGAAAAGTGCCTCCGAAGCGGTCGATTATTTACTAAAATGGGAGTCTTTTTTTCGAATTTTTTTGCATGGGTGTATTTCGTATTTTTTTACTATTATTTTTTTGGGCGTTATTCCAATTTCGCGAATTATAAACACGCGTATAAAGCGAACTAGGTGCATATTTATATATATATATATATATATATATATATATATATATATATATATATATATATATATATATATATATATATATATATATATATATATATATATATATATATATATATATATATATATATATATATATATATATATATATATATATATATATATATATATATATATATATATATATATATATATATATATATATATATATATATATATATATATATATATATATATATATATATATATATATATATATATATATATATATATATATATATAATATATAATATATAATATATAATATATATATATATATATATATATATATATATATATATATATATATATATATATATATATATATATATATATATATATATATATATATATATATATATATATATATATATATATATATATATATATATATATATATATATATATATATATAGTGCTCCCTCGTTTATCGTGGGGGTTTGGTTCAAGGACCAGCTGCGAAAGGTGAAAATCCGCGAAGTAGAAGCACCATATTTATTACAGGTATTTTACATTTATTTTTACCTTTACTGTATTAACCCTCCCTGTGCTGTAACTTATATGAGTGTGACAGGTAAGTTTACCATAAATAACAGCATGCAAGCGTAAAGCTATATGAATGTGATAGGTAAGCTTACCATAACATGATGATGACTTTTACATACTGCACAGCCAATGGTGGCGGACAGCCGAGAAGCTTCTTCCTTCCTTCAGTGTATCTAATAGTTTTACCTTATCTGCTATGGTCAACATCTGCCGCTTAGGCTCACTACCAAACGCCTTAGAAGATGAAGGATGCTTGGGTGGCATTGAAGGGGTTGAGAAAGTTTCACCAAAAAACAAGCACAACGTATTATGAGGCACAACGAGAAAGGCCGCACACGTGAGTAACTGAATGGGTGAGGCGAGAAAATGGAAGATGCTGGGAGAATCAAGCTTCAATCAAAAAACCAATCAGACCCCAGTATAGAGAACACAATTCTGTGATTCGCCGTCTCCCACCCAGCAGCCACCATCAGCCAATAGCATCCCGTGTACTATCTCACGCAGGTGCGACCCTTTTCGTTTTCCAAAACGCATCGTATTTTATATGGTGCAATACTGTGAGTTACATGTTTATATTTATGTTTTTTACTATTTTTTAGTTTTATTATTCTTAGGCTAGGAAATACTTTTTTATTTTATCAATAAAATAATGAAAATACTGGAAATTTCAATATGTACTATCTCATGTAGGTGTGACCCTTTGCGTTTTCCGAAAGCCAATACCAGTATTGTATTTTATATGATTCAATACTGTGAGACACATGTTTAAATTTATGTTTTTTACTATTTTTTACTATTTTATTATTCTTATGTTATGAAATACTGTTTTTTAACAATAAAATAATGAAAATACTGGAAATTTTAATGTGTACTATCTCACGTAGGTGCGATCCTTTGCGTTTTACGAAACGTCAATACCGGTATCGTATTTTATATGATGCAATATTGTGAGTTACATGTTTAAATTTATGTTTTTATTTTACTATTTTTTACTGTTTTATTATTCTTATGTTATGAAATATTGTTTTTTAACAAAAAAATAATGAAAATACTGAAAATTTTAATATGTACTATATCACGTAGGTGCAATCCTTTCTGTATTCCAAAATGCCGATTCTGGTATCGTATTTTATATGATGCATTACTGTGAGTTACATGTTTAAAGTTGTTTCTTACAATTTTTTAATGTTTATTATTCTTATGTTATGAAATACTGTTTTTTAACAATAAAATAATGAAAATACTGGAAATTTTAACAAGTTCTATCTCACGTAGGTGCGACCCTTTGCGTTTTCCAAAACGCCGATACAGGTATCGTATTTTATGTGACACAATACTGTGAGTTACATGTTTAAATTTATGTTGTTTACTATTTTTTACTGTTTTATTATGCTTAGGCTAAGAAATACTTTTTTTTATCAACAAAATAATGAAAATACTAGAAATGTTAATATTTCCATATATCGTGGATCCCAGTGATATACCCAGAAACTCTGATATATAAAATACATATGCTCTACAAAAAGTCCGCAATGCACTGAATTTGCAGTAGGTGAATCACAATATGGCGAGGGATTACTATATATATATATATATATATATATATATATATATATATATATATATATATATATATATATATATATATATATATATATATATATATATATATATATATATATATATATATATATATATATATATATATATATATATATATATATATATATATATATATATATATATATATATATATATATATATATATATATATATATATATATATATATATATATATATATATATATATATATATATATATATATATATATATATATACCAGAAAGATTCAGTATCTCTGCGAAGTTTCCAGGGTTGCTGGAGGATGGATCCCAAGCATCCTTATCTCTGGTCTCTGCTCTTTACTTTCAAAGTTGGCAGAGTAATACGATTTGGCATTTGCACATTCATAGTAGGATTTAACTTATGTATGTAGAGAGCTTCTAGAATTTGCAGACATTAAAAATTTTTCCTTTATGTAGTATCTTGGTATTTTCCTCCGACATTTTACGTGTGATGAAGGTCTGGTGTTTTTTCATTATATGATTATTGGGGGCGCCTTCTTGTAAGTGAAATGTTAGTCTCTTTGTCAATTTAGTTGTTGTCATACTAATATAAGATAATTGAAGACTGCAGTCTTCATGGGGGCAGATATATTGGTAGACTATATGACTTTGTTGGAAGAGGCTTTCATTAGCTATGTTAGGTATGTATCTTAACATAAGCTCTCTCGTCTTTTTTGTATTATATGTGGAACTCAACTTTCTGGTCTGGACTATTACTTTTTAATCCTCGTCTAATAATACCTTTCATTGCTTTTTCTTCTTTCTTGTAGTCACTATTTATAATGCCTTTCTAATACAGCTTTATATTTTTTTATCTACTGTTTCAGAAGATGGTGTTGGATACATTCTTTTTTCAAAATAGTGATTGAGAAGCATTTTTATTTGCCCATTTACTTCTTTATTAGAGTATCCATTATTAATGAGAACTTGTGATACTCTTTCTAATTCTATGTCTACTCTTTTCCATCAACAGAAACGGTAAATGAACAAAATATAAAGCTGTATTATAAAGGCATTATGAATAGTGACTACAAGAAAGAAGAAAAAGCAATGAAAGATATTATTAGACGAGGAGTAAAAAGTACTAGTCTGGACAAAAAAGTTGAGTTCCACATATATTGTAAAACAAAAAAGACGAGAGAGCTTACATTAAGAAACAAACCCACAGCTAATGAAAGCCTCTTCCAACAAAGTCCTACCAATATACCTGCCCCCATGAAGACTGCAGTCTTCAATCGTCTTATATTGGTATGACAACAACTAAATTGACAAAGGGACTAACATTTCACTTACAAGAAGGTGCCCCCATATATCATATAATGAAAAAACACCAGACCTCCATCACACGTAAAATGTTGGAGGAAAATACAAAGATACTACATAAAGAAAAAAATTTCAGTCTGCAAATTCTAGAAGCTCTTTACATACAAAAGTTACATCCTTCTATGAATGTGCAAACGCCAAATTGTATTACTCTGCCAACTCTGAAAATAAAGAGCAGAGGCCAGAGATAAGGATGCTTGGGGTCCATCCTCCAGCAACTCTGGAAACTTCGTAGAGATACTGAATCTTTCTGGTGAATATAAAGTAAAGGTATATATATATATATATATATATATATATATATATATATATATATATATATATATATATATATATATATATATATATATATATATATATATATATATATATATATATATATATATATATATATATATATATATATATATATATATATATGAAACATGAATAATTTTTACCCCGACCGGGACTTGAACCTAGAACACATAATTACTGTGCCAAGGCACTACCAACTACACATAGAAGGTCCTTCTGTAGTATGTTAAAGTAATGTTTTTGCCCCCAAATACCACTCCACTCATCCAACCTATGGACAGGGGTTTGATCAGTACTTTCAAGGCAATCTATTGCAGTACCACAATTGCCCATTCCATATCTGCTACAGAACTCTCACAGCCAGAGTTCTGGAAAAATTAATATATTTCAGAACTCAAATTGCAAGACTTCTCAAAACACTTAATATTTTCCGGTACATAAAGAACATTGCTACTGCAGTTGATACTACATGTGTATGAATAATATCTGGAATAAATTTCCTAAAAGATACGTACATACTTATGCTGGTTTTAACACTGACAGTGACTTGTAAGACATTAATAGGATTATGAATATAGCCAAACAATTGGCTGTAGAGAGTGATGTGGAGGAGTTGCTTGACCAAGAAGAGGAAGACCTTTCAAACATACGATTGAGTGCTTTATAACAATAAAAACCGGAGGAAGAAGAAAGGAAGGCAGTAGCAGAAGAAAGAGAGGGGAAGGAACTAGACGAGAAAGAAAAAAAAAAAGCTAATTAGAGGCATTTTCGTAACTCAATAAAACTGTAACAATGTTTTGAGTTGATGGATCCCAGTATCAAAAGGCTTGCCGATTTAGAACAACTAGTACACAATGATTTTCATCCCTATTGGGAAATTCAAGATGTGAAGATGGGAACTGTACAAACTCCGCTGATCGTTTTCAGGAAAATAACCCTCCTCTCAACACCCTGAACACTCACCTGGATATCAAACACAATAAAAGAATAGTGTAGTGCAAAATGTTTGTCATTGTATTCTTTCACTTGATGTATTTCTTGGATTTTTACATTATTTTCATCTTTTTTTTCTATTTTTAGTTTATGTATACAGTGCTCTACTATCTGCACCTAGTATTAGGTTTTGTACAGGTTTGTACAGTACAGTATTTTTGTTCATGAAAATGTATTTTAACCACTTAATGTGTTTTTGAATTTCTATATATTTTTTAATAATATTTTTGGTTATTTTTTTCAACATGCACTCCACTACTGTATAATTTAATCTTTTGTATTGTTTGTTTTGAAAAATAATTAAAACAACTGATGATGGGGTGCTTCACTAACTGTACCTATGGAGACTAAAAATGTTCAGTATTAAATTGAACCTGTATAAATAAATAGAGCTACCCCAAAAACAAGACAGAAAAAGATTAAAATTCGAAATTGCAGTTTTTAGAAAGCATAAATGAATAAAAATAAAAATATACAGCAGGGTAAACTAATATTACAGTATGAAAGCATTGTAATTTGAAATAATTTGAAAGATAGTTACAAGGCCTGGATTAGTATCTCAAAGACCTTGCGGTCCATAGTGAGGAGATAATTTATATTAACTTAGTAATACTTATCCAGTACATACTTTACAGTAGTGCTGTTGACAACACTCTCTGGAAGCTGATTCTGAGTGAAGTAGCTTTTATATGTGAAGAAATCTTCACATATGCTAGAGTTAAACTTTTTCAAATCTAACTTCCAGCCATTGTTACGAGTTGAATATGAATTTAGACTGAACATCTTTTTGTGGTCAACAGTGTAAAACCCATTCAGCATTCGATATACCTCAATGAGCTGACCTCTCAGTTTGCAACTTCCTAATGAGAACATTCTCAGAGCCGTAAGTCAATCCTGTTAATTAAGCCTCCAGGTATCATGAAATTTGAGAGGATAAAGAAACGAACAAGTAAGACAACACTCAGAATGCGTGTGAAAACATAAGCTCCTCTAGCTGCCCCAAGCAGTATACGACTGGCCAATACATACATGTAACAAACATACATGCAGTGCATAAGGTGTTTAATTTTTGTTTAAAAAATAGGTTATAATGATAAGGAACGAATTGCTTCATGTTTAAAGAAATAAAATAATAACAAAAACCTATTAGAGTAAACCATGAAATAAAGTCTCAATGAGATTGAGAGAGAAAATGGATACTTTAGGAATGAAGAGGTTTCTCTTTTGAAACAAAGACTGGCAGACTGAACGAATGGTAGACAGTGCTTTCTGTTCTTATCAATAAAGTCATGACACAAACAATTAAGATAACACTCTAAATATCTGAGAAATTATAAATATCTATGACTACCCAGTGCTGCCTCTGCTAATGCCATCATCTCATAGCCAAGCACGACTTGCCACTTTGTACATTTGCAAACGTATGTGCTCAGAGAGTAAGGTGCTTCATATTTCTTTATTATAGCATCATTTTACTAAGTTAATGTTTATATAGCGGTAATAATAAGAAAAGAGTGAATTCGAGTTATTAAAGTTAAAGACCCAACAATATAACACAAAGATGCTAACATGTTACGTGTTCGCTACGCTGCAATCCCATTCTATAATTTTTTCCTTGATTTGATGTTTGATTTACGACCGATTGGTCGAAATGATTGCAGTTGTATATGTACGATCCATATATGTATATATATATATATATATATATATATATATATATATATATATATATATAGAGAGAGAGAGAGAGAGAGAGAGAGAGAGAGAGAGAGAGAGAGAGAGAGAGAGAGAAGAGAGAAGAGAGAAGAGAGAAGAGAGAAGAGAGAAGAGAGAGAGAGAGAGAGAGAGAGAGAGAGAGAGAGAGAGAGAGAGAGAGAGAGAGAGAGAGAGAGAGAGAGAGAGAGAGAGAGAGAGAGAGAGAGAAATTTTTTCTGGTGAAAATGTGGGCTTTGACTCACCCACCCTCCTTAGCGAGGGGCCTGCAGCCTTTGTATGTACTTATTAGTTTAATTACATGTCTACTTATAAGTTACTATTAATGTTGAATAACCATTGTACAAAATGGAAATAAATGTTTTGATTGATTAATTGATTGTTTGTATGTATGTAAATATTAAAAGTCTTTCCAATTAACTTATTACTTTCTGCTATACCATCAGTGTAGTAAATGTTCATTTCTTAAAATAACTGACAGATCTCATCTACTTTCCACTTCATTACTGCTACAATATAGCAAAATGTCTAAGAAGTTAGTTCATGTAACTTTTAAATAAATCAAGAGAGGCCATTCTGCTCATGTTACATACCGGAAATTATATATAAACTAATGCAGTAACCTCTTTCACCATGAAGACTGCTAGCAGGACCATAGTTATACTTACCTCCCTGCAACTTTGCTCATTTTCACATACAAATGTTACTACCTTCAAGAGTGTTATTTGATCCTCCCTGAGCAGTGTGTCAAACCCAGGCAGACCTTTGGAGAATTCTACGATCAGCTGGACGGTGAGGATGGTCATATCAGTGATGTGAGTAAACCTGGCATCAGAATCGTCCTCACTTAATTCATAATCCTAGAAAGTGCCAAAGGAACCACTGACTTACTCAACATCCATTTCGAGTTATCTCCTTATATTTTAAAGGATACTAGAGAAACTCTCTGGACATGATGATTTGAAGAGTAATTTTATCAAGGGTAACACTAACTATACGTAAGTATATATGAAATTTAAATTATCATAGCATCATTAACAGTGAGTTTCTCGTTTGTGCGGTGTTACCTCCATTACGACGTTTTGTTTTTTCTGAAATGGAAACTTCAGGGAGACAGAAATTTTAAATAGCTGATATGATATCCCATACCTAGGACTCAATGGTAGTAAATTCAAATTATATGAATGCCCATAGATTCAATAAAACAGATGATGGCAAAGGGTTACTACAATTTACAGCTACTGATGTTGCCATGTAGATAGCAATATCAGTTTCTAAAGAGAATTGAAAGAAAATGTTTGTGCCAAAATGGCACAAATTATATTAATCCCAATTCCGAGAATGCTTTTCAATCTCCGTCTCTAATTAAGCACATCTTTTGGAGCTAATATATGACACCCTGAAATTTCCCTGGGGCAAAATAGATAGCAATTAGTGTTTGCGTGGTTTTTCATGGCTGCTCTTTATGGCAGATGTCTTATACCTTAAGAAGAGTAATCTGATCTTCTCGCTGTAGTGAGTCGAAGCCCGGCAGTTTCTTGGAGAATTCCACAATGAGCTGAACTGTGAGGATGGTCATCTCGGTAATATGCTTGAATTTTAAGTCACTTGTATCTTCACCATCGAGGGAAAGCTGAAGGAGGGAAACAAGAAGCCACTTGGTGAGGAAAAATGATTGAAAATGATTCACAAGAAGTAAGGGAACACTGTTCAAGGTAAGTGTTCAGATTATATGAATAAAAGTCAGTTGTATTTACATGTCGAAGTCCATTAGGATATGGCTTAAGTAATACCTGAAACATTCTAGACTCAACCTGTATCGAATCTATTATAATGAAACTTATTTACTGCATTGTGCTATAATTACTGACAAGTACATATATTGAATTCAAGGTTTGCATCATCCACATCTTGACCATATAATTTTTCACATTGTAAGCACAAACTACAATGACTGTTTGTTTCGTCATGCATCATATCGTTAGGTCTCCGTAATTGTTTCTAATGGTCAGATCAGTCTGACTTTCCTGGAGTTAACAAGCCATGATTTTAAAGCACATAACATTTATATTCTCTAGCAGATTAGTAGTACTATATTTTACATATAATAGTTTACAGTAAGAGTGACTATCATATATATGTAAGCAGCGAGTTTATTTCTCTTTCATAAGCAAAATGTTAGAATGTGGATCTTATACATGCTAAAGTTATGAAACTTCTCACTTATTGAAATGTTTCAGTTTACTTTCCATATATCAAGCCAAAATAAAAAGAGAAAAGTCATGCAAAAGAACAGTAGTTAAGCATGAAAAATGCCCAATCACCTAAAGTTCATATGCAAAACAAGTACTATAAGCACTTTTCTACCTAGTCTGTCAGCTGTCATCTTGAATGTTAGGTCAGTCACAGTTCAACTGTGTTTTAGGTTAGTCACTGTATTAAAGCTACAGTTTCAACTAATGATAATGTTGCATATCAGGGGACCACTATAGCTAGGCGGTAGAATGCTTGACTTGGGAGGTGATGGACCTGCGTTCGAGCTCACCATGGGGAGTTAGGAAGGGCATCCAGCCTTAATTCCTCAGCTTTAGTCCATCTGTGTCCACCCCCAAATAGGAACTATTAATGACACAAAAACGTAAAAAAAAATAATGTTGCATATCCATATTTGTGTGACTGAACTATAAATTACTTAAAAATGTACACCCTTGACTGACAGGGTTGGATCAAGTATTCTAAAGCATTATTAGTAATGATGAGCTGTACAATCTATGGTACTATACATAAGGACGAATCATAGTCACAACATTTACAATTCACGCTGTAACTTTACTTTACTCTCTAGAGTATAATGACTTACACATTTTCAAAAGCATAGGGATAATGATTCATATTCCGACAGGGAGTCTCATAAAATTTATCTCTATGGATAATTCCCTCTTCGATACACACAAAACAAAGGAGAACTTTTATGTTTACTGAAAGAGACTTGTTAGAAAGACTTATTACACCAATGAATCTTTCATATTTTGAATAGGCAAGATAAAATTCTAAAAACTTGTGCTTGTGATACACCCAAAGGTGCTAATATTTGCGAAAGAGGAAAAAATATCCTCATAAATCCCTGCATACACAATGAGAAGACGAAAGCTGATAAGGTAATTAGACTGGTATTTCCTCTCTCCTTCACCATTCTTGCTGAGAAAAAAAAAGTACATGATACAATGATACTCTCAAGCCTCTCTGTTTCACTTCTTGTTTTACAATTGTGACCACTTGTTAACCTCAGCAGACTAACAATATTAAGGAAAATGGTGGGCACAAATGTACTGAAATACCTCTCACAGCAGTTCCCGAAATCTGTCCTCACCTCTTTGCTCGTTCTGAGTCCACAGTTACATGTGTAACGAGGAGCTTCATCTGAACTTTGTGTAGCTCACTAACATCATGTCAAACAATATATCACATAGTGCAAAGTCTATCAGACCACTGAAAGTCTATCATGCCTTATTAAGATCTGAACATGCTAATTTTCAAAATCATTCTTTTATCTATTAGCCTTCTACAATTTGATTCAAAAATACCCAGAAAGGTCACATAACATGTACAAAGCTTAAAGCTATAGAAGTACAGTAAGTAATAACTAATCTATGGCATTATTAAAGAGTCAAGAAGTTCTGTCAAAATATTTTAAACTTGGTAGTCATATCGTCCAAAAAAAAAAAATTATTTTCTAATACAAGACTGCATAAATCAATATAAAATATTTTAAATATAAAGTTAACATATATGCAAATCCATTTTAATAATTTCCATAGATACAAATATTACATAAACCACAAATACAAGTCTATTTTACTGTATTAGTCGAATTTTTTCCTTCTTATATATATATATATATATATATATATATATATATATATATATATATATATATATATATATATATATATATATATATATATATATATATATATATATATATATATATATATATATATATATATATATATATATATATATAAACTGAAATGCTGTAATAACATGCGAAAATAGATTAACAAATTATATTTGTTATTTATATCACCAACACAATACTATGCATAAGTAAGAAACAGTAAATAGAACTGTGATTTATTTATTTTTTTTAATAGAAAAAATACTTTGCTAAATAGCTATGAATATTCTTCAAATTTTAGGGAAAAATCTATCTGTGAACCGAATAAGTGTCCAGATATACTTACTTTGATTTTCTTTGTATCTGCTTCTGAGGGCTGTTCATACTCTTCTTGATAGTAGACTAGAGTATTAATCAGCTCCTGCTGCTCTGAAGTGACAGGTTTGACTGGATAAGGCTTTCCCTTTAATGGCAACTGCAAAATAGAAAAGAACCACATGCATGAAGTTCCACTAAGAGATGCGAGATAAAAAACAAAAACAGGCACTTCATGTACAGACCACAAGATTAGTTTACTAATACTTCAATGGTTATATGCTGCCACAATTAAGTATTTTCAGTCTAAAACATATCCCTTCATTAATTTTGCTCTACCTAAAAAGTGACTAGGTAGCCCAATACTACTACTACTACTACTACAACATTGTATGTCGCTATTAATCCCCATTATAAGGGTGGCCACAGACAGATGCTGGAGAATCAAGGTTCTATACCCTCTGTAAAGCCCAGTAGTGGTTTCGTTCATGGGCCTGTCACCTCCCGAGTCAAGTATTCTAACCACTCACTATGCTACCACAGTAACCTGACTAGAAAACTCAGTACCTTCAAAAATTCCAACCAATACCTTCCAAAATAACAGGAACTTAAGGATATAATGAAGCCACAAAAATATATTCAAAAAGTCTAGACAAGTACTCAAACAGAATCATTCATGTGTACATTTGAATAATTAACTAAAAAGAATACAGTATTCCTAAAATTGCGTAGTTAGTCTATACAGAAATATTATTCACTTTTGATTTCTACAACACTAAAGTTCTAGAGAGCTTATATGCCAAAAAGTTATATATTTTACTCTACATTCCCTATGCTTCGAAATTTACAGCATATTAAGTTGTACTGCTTAACACATATGTAAAATTATACAGCTCAGAAGAGTATCCGAAATGACAGATCTAAGCATGGATACTGTTTCAGCAAATAAAAACTATTCACGAAACCACATGAGTTTTCAAATGCCTAGGTCTCCCTGATTGTGACAAACATAATAAACTTTTATGACTCTGGATTTACTATCCAATACCTAATCTGCAATTGCTTCTTACTCTACAACGCGTCCGTGCCAGTTACTTTCTTTACTCCAAAAGTTTATAATAAATTAATAATAATTTATGATAACCAAGTGAAATGCACAGTTTTATGTTTGCATGTTTTTTAATGCATTATTAAAGGTGTGAAAATTTCAGCACCTACAACATTTTAGAAAGTACAATTCAGTGACTATATCTACTTAAATACTGTACATTCCCCATCATAAGTAAATGTTATCTCAAATATATATGTATGTATGTATATTTGTATCAACAATATACATACTTATAAGGAAAAATACTTTTTCTCTACACATATGCACATTACTATCAATACAGTACTTACTGTTCAGCCATAACCATAACATAAAATCAAGTTATATCTTCTCCAACATTATTTAAAAACATAAGCTGTATCTTAAAATTTGCATACACTATATGAACAGATACTACAAAACTAAAAAGTTGCAACCACACTTACCCATCATTTTTAAAATGAGGGAGTCAATATAAGAAATAGCAATATATGCCCAGGACAAACTATTATATACAAAGGACACGGTTTCATATATATGATACATTATTATTTATATGGGATAAAAAGGATTTCTTAAACGAAACGATTAACAGGGAATTAAATACGAAAGGAAAAAAATTCTATAAAAGACACAAGTTAGTAATTATTTTGAAATAGGCGAAATTAAAAGTTCATGAATATAATTATGAACAGAGCTATGACACCTTTGAGTAAGAATAAGGAATTCCACAATAATAAAAAAGGATAGAATATAGGTTTTCATTAACGAAACCATAATATATTCACTAACTAAATACATAGTTTGTACAATAATCGTCGTTCAAAAATAAATTAATTTAAATATACTGTAAAACTGTTCTGGTCCTTATCATAATGTCACTGTGAGACCATCTCACTTGTACCCTGGAAATGTTCAAGTGATAAATAAACCTAAAACAATGATTCCCAAGACAAACTACTGTTAACTTACAGTGTCTTTATCTCTCACTACATTGTTGTTTAGACGTTAGGTCTATAACAAATCGTACAATCTACGTTGGCCGTATGAAATTAGTATATTGCAGTTCCAAAAGCATTTTATGTTGCAAGCATAGATTTACTTAAATACATCTAAATGCAAACGATACATAAGTACGTACCTGTGTACCTGCGCATAGGCTATTCCTACGTACCTAAGAACATACACACATACATACATCTACAGCTACCATTTTGAACCTACTGTTTACTCTATGCATCAAGTATCTACTGAGAAAAATTTCTATCGAAAGGCTAAACCATGTTATATTATACTCAAAAGTTCAATTAGTAAAGGGAGCTATGCACATGTTATATAATTGCAAGTCATATTAGCAAATAACAGAAACATTGGTTAATCCATTCCAAAAGAGGCATACATTTTACTTTATTAATTGCACTTAAAACAGAAAGAGGGGAAAATATAATATAAATAAAATCTAACAAAATGCTATTTACCCTTAAATGGCAGATAATGCTCTCCAGGAGAATAATCAGTGAACTACACGCATGTTTTTGTTTATGTTTTTGAGGGCACTCGCCATAACAGTCCAGATTACCCAAAACTCAACCACTCCTTCCGTCATACCCTCCTCCCATCACAACCCTCCACAATTCTACCAGATCCATGACTAGTCTACAGTTAAGAGATAAACTGCAGGAATATGGATCAACAGAATACGGTGTGTATATATATATATATATATATATATATATATATATATATATATATATATATATATATATATATATATATATATATATATATATATATATATATATATATATATATATATATATATATATATATATATATATATATATATATATATATATATATATATATATATAAAAAATTTTTTTTTACTATCTGCCTGTGCTATATTGTAAATGAAAAAAATCACTGCAGCTTGTCCTCATCTTCCTTTGCCGATACCTAGCAGCTGAGCACCTCCACAAACCCTATGCAACTCAGTGAAATCTCTGAGAGGATTGATAACCTACTTCTTTATACATATTTAGCCATTCAGCATCAAAGGAAAATGTTAACCATTATTTATTTTTTTTGAAAAGGTAGCCGTCTCTGGGGGTTAATGACATAATTTCCAATGTTTAAAGGTAAAGCTAATAGGATCATGGTCATGGTCAGACTTTACTGACATTTGGCTATTAGTAATAATGTCTAAAAATATGAATGATATTGTAACAAGCATCCTTCGCCTATTCAAGGATGAAAGGAGTTGTATGCATGAAGTTAATATTTATGGTTTAACCTCGAGTATAAGCTTCAGAAGAGATAGGCTCCAGCAACCACCTCTTATATTCACAGTTTTGCTCAAGAACTTTACTAAATCTGTAAATAGTAATGAATGATATACCCCACAATATCACACTAAAAAGCCTTGGCAAATCGTGTGCAACTTTTTCTTCTCCACCAAAACCTCAAACCTTTGGCACTTTGATACGAGACAATACAATGAATGTACTACAGACAAAACATAAGAGAAAGCACCTACACCAAGGACATCATTCAAAAACTATTGGGACGAAAGAAGGGCCAACTTAGAGAATCTACAACTACTGATTTTCAAGTTGTGATATTCTATGAATATCATGTATAAATATTGGGCAAGTTCAACTCTATCCAGATAAATGCAAAAGAACTATATTATATGTTGCAAGGTAATTACAAACTAAGAGTATCTGCAGCCATCAGATTTTAATTTCAGACACAATGAAAATGCAATAAAACGTTAAACAATTCATCCGGTTTTAATGCTGTTTACGAATTACCAAGTTGTACTTGCTGGAACTAAATAAATTCAAATAAATTAATGATCAAAATGCCCATTAAACTGAAATATGAAGCAAATATATGAACATTAGCTAAAGTATTTCATCGGAAAAAAAAATTAAATATAATAAAAAATAACCAATTCTCTCATGGCAAAAAGGGAAACAAAACCAAAATTAATACACAACTTTAAAGAAGAGGCAGGGCTCTGAATTCTATATTTATCAAAAGTGCACTATGAGTGCAAAATATCTGCATAATACTTCTCATGTTAGGCAGCCTAATTAAGGACAAACAGTGTGGAAAGATTTTTCCTAGAAATGAACTCTAAAATCAAGAAATGAACTCTCATTCTCACTAACCTAAAAAGCCAAAGAAATTAAGTTTTCAACCTGGTAGTTACAGAGCCAAATCACTTAATGAGATAGATTTTATATAGGCCTACAGTATAGGGATGTATACATGAGGAAGAAAAACAAATTATATATATATATATATATATATATATATATATATATATATAATATATATATATATATATATATATATATATATATATATATATATATATATATATATATATATATATATATATATATATATATATATATATATATAAATAATACTTTATATTGTTATTATGTAAAAATACTTTGACATACACACTATTCAGCTAAGTAATATATATATATATATATATATATATATATATATATATATATATATATATATATATATATATATATATATATATATATATATATATATATATATATATATATATATATATATATATATATATATATATATATATATATATATATATATAAATAATACTTTATATTGTTATTATGTAAAAATACTTTGACATACACACTATTCAGCTAAGTATTAATTCTAAATTTTAATTCCCATAAAGGCTCGCAAGTGGACAAGATAGTTATAAAAAGAGTAATATATTCCATTAGAGTATAAAATGTTTCAAAGTAGAGAGGAAAAATAAAAGAGGTCACTATATAAGGTGAAGCAGTAAACCCAGGTTCAAACTACAACATAAATGAATTGAGAGGAAAATAAGACACACTTTATATATGGTTAGATCACACAAAATACAGATAGAAATTCAACTCCACGTTGTCTGTGTTACATAATGCCAAAAGAACAGCGTCACAACGGACTGTCATTTCATATTTAAGGAGCTTCAAACCCACAATGCTTCATCCAATCCATAAAATGCTGCATACCTTAGATTTTTCTTCTTGAGTCGATTCCTTTTCTTGGGGCCAATCCAGCTGAGGGAAATGGCATATTATGATAGAAAAGAAAACAATCGAAAACATCATAACCAAAATCCAATACATCAAATATGCTTATCCTTCTCATATGAATAATCTTTTAGTTTAATACATTACATTTCTGCATGACCGGCTTCATTATAAGAATGGTGTATGAGATACTGATATTTTTGTAAGATCAGCAATGATATTCACATGATTAGCCAATACTGTCATGCATCTTCCATATTAACACTGCAGAAATGGTTACAGTTTCTAATATTCACTGAACTTCAGGGGAAATTGCCTCTATAATTATCATACGTATACTGTAACACAAAGTAAAATATGGATGGAAAAAAAAAATAAAACTGTACGCAAAAGTCCCTTACAACATTACTTTACACTATCACTTCATGTAATTTACATGAAATATGCTTACAGAAGTCCACATTGGAAATATAAAATTATCTATGTCTACTCAAAATTATTTGGTTACCTGCAGTGTGTTACGCAAAGATCCTTCAATATCAATTCACCAGTTACCACAAGACATTTATCAATCATGGCATACTGTCAACACAAGCTAGTGCCATAATATATGACAGTCATTCTCCACTAAGGCGGTTTTTATGAACATTCAAATTATATGTCAAAATTTTCACAAAAATACTACTCCATCTTAAGTCACATTATTACAATCACGACAACACTAAATATGAAAACTTAAGAGGTGGGTGGGGGAAAGGACACGTTTTGTCATTTGCTGAGGTTTAAAACACCTGAACTGACAAAGAATATATATGTAGTCTAAGTTAGGATTAAATTTCGTATAAAAATGAAAAACGGCAAAAATAATTAAAATTTTGGTGGATAGGCCAAATCAGTTACTTACTGGAGATATATTGATGTTACTGCTCCCATTACTATTTTTGTATGGAGAAGATGTACTCGGTGATCCTTTGGGTTTACACTGAAATAAAGTTTAATTTTTTACACACTGCATTTTCTTATGATCATCAATCAAAAACATTCTTCAGAAGGCCACTAGGCAACAAAAAAGACTGGAAATGCAAGGAGGCTGCATTTTATCGAGTAATTTTAACATGACCAACTCCCATTTTTCAACGATGGATATGAACTATGGATGCCATTTTTCTTTCATCATTACACTATAGCCATGGCCAGCCACTTAAGGAAAGACAAATGCAACTGGAGTATCAAGAAAAAAGGCAACTGAAGTATCTCAGGAAAAACATCAGTTCATTAACAAATTTTACACTCTTACATTCTCACAAAAACCAAATATACTTGAAGTCTATCACAGACTTATTGTATGCAAATCAAGCATTTCATGCAAGAAGCATCCTTATACTCACAGGACTAAGGGGCGAGAGTTTTTCCTCGACTAAAGGAGATCCAACCATCGGATACTCTTTCTTGTCCTTCTCACGAGCTTTCTTCTGTTCACGTTTGACTTGACACTGCGACTCAGGCACAACACCTATAGCATATGAAATGTTATACTTTAGATTACATAAAAAGAACCTTACAATTAATATTATGCCAGAAAATAAACTGTCTTCTTGGGGAGGTTTAATAATTATATACCATTTATATAAATAAAGATTTCTCCTGCAAGATCATTATACTCCTTGGTTATGGCAATATAAAGCAAGCCTTAACTGCTCTATATACATCCATTATCCTGACAAGATTTCATTTATCAGTGACAGTGGAAGATCACATTCAAATTAATTCTTTGCTTTGTATTATGTCAGGAGACTTCCTACAGTATGTTCTGAGTAGTGGTATTTTAATAAGGAAATTCATATGCGGTTTTTATTTGTTTGATTAATATCTTAATTTTTCTCAAGAACCAAAATAAGTCATGTCTTTAAGACGTTTACAACAATAACAGACTGCTTATAGAATATTTATGCTATCTGTGCGAAAACAGCAAAGTGAGCCAATTAAACGGCCTGCAGTTCATATTCTAATAATAACTGGTTTTCAATATCATTTAAATGTACCTAACGCTTAATGAGTTTACTTATACCTATATATTTTGGTATTAAAAATATTATGTAATGAAAAACTTCTAGGGTATTTTAAGCTAATATCAAAATGCGTTTTTCTGGTGTATGTGTTTTATTTTTGGTACCAATAAGATGAAAACTACTTCCTGCCAATATCAACTATTCCTTTCATACACATCATGGATTTTTATCTACATACAATGGCCATAATCTCGCTATAAGGAGGAATGGATGAGTCAAGGTAAAAACTTTGACTCTTTAGTTGTCTTTTACGACATGCACAGGAGCACAGAAGTAGTATTCTTCTCCCATAACCCATGCAAAGTAACAATAAAATTGCAATATACGAAAGAAAAAAATTGCAAGACAAAAGATGTTCAACTCCTTAAACAGACAAAACTGAATAATCTCAAAAACATCATAATCCTCTATAATTATATACTATATTCCTCACAATTACTAATAATGGTAATGCTTCTTAAATATATATCACATGCTTTGCTCAGGTTCTAAGATTATTTTGTAGAAACAATACTGCACATGGTTGCAATGCTTTATAAAATTTTCATATCCTAACTTGATACTGAAGTTTTCATACATCATTCTATAAAAAATGATCGAACCAAACAAAGAGATGGTTAAAAATAATACAGTTGTAAAATCAGTTGCAGAGTTCATTATAACTAAAGTTCACTCATAAACATGATATTAGTAATAATAAATTATACAGTACTTTAAAATACCCCAGTTCTAACAATAACAGACAAGTGCGTTAAAAGTGAAAATAAATGAATATAAAATTATTTACAGTACGACAGAGGTTGATAATCATTGCTTACATTCTGGTCTCATGCCCATATTCAGACACTTTTTAAGCCTGCATTCCTGGCATTTGCGTCGCATATACATATCCATTTCACAGTTATTTCCGTATTTGCACTGGTAGACAGCATCCTTTGTGATGGAACGACGAAAGAATCCTGGAAATAACAATGAGTTGTAGGCTAATGTGTTCCATACAAACTTAAATCAGATTTATCAAAATACTCTTTTATTTCTAAAGGGGATGAGCCCATCTAATTGAAACCACTTCTTATGTAACAGTCTGATACTCACCACAATAAAAGCTTAGTATGTCTGATGTTCCTGTTGTATATCAAGTAACAAGTGAAACTGAAATTTTATAAGCAGATCTTAACAGAGTGAGAAGAAGGAATTATAATGAAGAGACGAAGTATGTGGTAGAATACTACATATATATGCCTGGGAAGTGAAGATGAGTGTGGAAGTGAGAAATATCTGAAGGGAGTAGTGAGATCTTTAAGAAACAAAATACCAACTGCATATGATAAGATTTAAAAATATTTCTTAAAAAGACGAAACTAGTAGTGAATTCGCTGCATTAGCTACATAAAGTGTGTTTTAACAAAAGGGGTCAAAACAATAGATTGGCAGACAGCAATTACTGTGATGCTTTGAATAGGGTAAAGAGTTTGACGATTCCAAGTATAGAAAGCTCAGTCTTCATGCCATTCCTGACACAATGTGTGGAAGATTGTTAGAGTATT
The DNA here is from genome assembly GCA_037179515.1 of Halocaridina rubra. Lineage (NCBI taxonomy): Eukaryota > Metazoa > Arthropoda > Malacostraca > Decapoda > Atyidae > Halocaridina > Halocaridina rubra. The sequence goes on along the minus strand of JAXCGZ010022656.1, from coordinate 3,511 downwards.
ATCTTTACTAAAGCATGTAAATGAGCAGAGTAGCATGGATTAAGGAATGATCACGATTGAAAACACAAAGTGCCTGTTCTGTAGGTTATGTGTGAAAACTTTGTTGAACAGGACAAACCACTGAATATGAATAAGAACATGTTAAAAGATAATATTTTACTATAAAGTGAGTCAGTCATGTATAAAGGAGAGCAAGAGAGACTGAGCATTCAAAGTTTAAGGGTTTCTTACGGAATCTGCATGTTATAGCACAATGGCTGTTAAATATAATAATGAAATGCAATAAGAAAGAACTAAAGCTTTGAGAGTGGATCAGGTGTTAGAACACTACAGTAATAGGTACAGTGGTAAATGTGGAGGCTAAGTTGCAGAGGAACTTGGAGAAGCTAGCAAGGGTGTAGCAGGATATGAAGGCAATTATTAATACATAGATGAAAGAGTAAAGGTTCACAAGAGTCATCATTTTATTTTACCTTTGCATCCTTCACACGTGAGAGCGTTGTAATGATATCCTGAAGCTCTGTCTCCACACACCAAACACAATTCCTCTTGCTGACGGGGTATGGGACCTTTCTTCTTCTTATGGTCTGTATAAGAATCCATACTGCACCCATTAAGGGATGATGGTGGTGACATGTCATCTCGACCTGAAAATTAATTTATATGTTAAGAAACGTATATATAATCCCTTGTAAGTTTTTGTTAAAGGATTGCTAAAATAATAAGAATATACACGAAAACTAAGCTATTCTTCCCTTTAAAAACATATAATAACACGATAATAAGTGAATGAACAATTCAGTGTGAGTTCTAGTTATATATATATATATATATATATATATATATATATATATATATATATATATATATATATATATATATATATATATATATATATATATATATATATATATATATATAAGGGGGTCCTCGGTTTACAGCGTCCTCAAGTTACAATGTTTCGTGGTTACAACACATATCTCATAAATGATTTTGTTTGTTTTTTTATAATTTCTGGCATGTAATATGTCTCCCAAGACTAAAGTAAATTCTTATGATGGTAAGAAAAGGAAAGCCATCACCAAGGAAGTAAAATTAGAGATAGTAAAATGCATGAAAAAGGGAAAACCTTTACTACTGCATTAGCATAGGTGCTGATTTAGGCATGTTCCAACTTACACTCAAATTTGGGTTACATGACTTTCCCGGAATGGAACTCTGACGTAAATTGAGAATCCCCTTATATATATATATATATATATATATATATATATATATATATATATATATATATATATATATATATATATATATATATATATATATATATATATATATATATATATATATATATATATATATATATACACAGTATATATATATATATATATATATATATATATATATATATATATATATATATATATATATATATATATATATATATATATATATATATATATATATATATATATATATATATATATATACAGTATATATATATATATATATATATATATATATATATATATATATATATATATATATATATATATATATATATATATATATATATATATATATATACTAAAAAAAGCTTATGAAGACCATAAGAAGAATGGGAGCATTTAAAATTGTGTTAACAGATTAATATTATTATTATTATTATTATTATTATTATTATTATTATTATTATTATTATTATTATAATTATTATTATTATTATTATTATTATTATTATTACAATAATAATTATTATCATTATCATTATTATTATTATTATTAGTGTTAGGTGTCAGCTAGTGTCAGAATTTGGAATGGTGTGTGAGAGAGGGTAGTTGTGAGTGAATGTGGGAAACAGTAAGGTTATGAGGTGTACAAGAACTGGGGATGGTGCTGGATTGAATGTTATGTTGAATGGAGAGACACTTGAGGAACTTGATCAGTTAAAGTATTTAGGCTCGGTTATAGCTGCAAATGGTGGAGTGGAAGCAGATGTGTGTCACAGAGTGAATGAAGAATGTAGAGTGTTGGGTGCGTTGAAAGCAGTGATGAAGAATAGAGGGTTGGAAATGAATGTTAAGAAAGTTTTGTATGAGAAAGTGGATGTGCCAACTGTGATGTACGGATCAGAGTTATGGGGTATGAAAGTCAGTAAGAGACAGAAACTAAATGTGTTTGAGATGAAATACCTGAGGAGTATGATTGGTGTATCTTGGTTGGATAGGGTTAGAAATGAAGTGGCGAGAGAAAGAACGGGTGTGAGGAGAGAATCGGCAGCCAGAGTAGATATGCATGTTCTGAGATGGTTTGGCCATGTGGAGAGGATGGATGATGAAAGACTGCTGAAAAAGGTGATGAATGCGAGAGTTGATGGGGGAAATGCTAGAGGGAGGCCTAGGTTTGGGTGGATGGATGGAGTAAGGAGAGCCCAGAATGATAGGAGGATGGATGTGAGGGAAGCAAGTGAGCGTGCTAGGAATAGGAATGAGTGGCGAGCGATTGTGACGCAGCTCTGATGGGAATCTGCTGTTACCACAGGGCTGCATCTTACAGAGGTAGCCCTGTGGTAGGGGCAGTAGAGGAGCTGACATTTATGAAGCGACACAGGTTGTGGAAGAGCCGGGAGGATGGGCTGTGGCACTCCAGCAGTGCCATCTGAACAGTCGCTAGCTCCCTCGTCATTGCCCATGGAGCAAAGTAATCCCCTTATTGTTTCTTTTTTTTATGTCAGCTACCCCCGATTGGGGGAGACAGCCAAGGTAAATAGAATAGAATTATTATTATTATTATTATTATTATTATTATTATTATTATTATTATTATCATTATTATTATTATGTATATACAAAACAACAGCAAGCACCTACCACACGGAAAATTCCCTATGGTTACGATAACATAGCAACAATAGAAGAGGAGATAAGATAAACTGATAATTCACATGTGACACCAAATTCTCGACAAATCCATTTTCTAATACCAAACCACAACTATATTCAACTTTGAGATCAAGATGACATAATTCTTAAATCTTTGTTACAACCTAATCACTACTAGCTTCGATCTTCCCTTCTGCTTGGGGATGGGGCCTTATATGCATATGCTATACTATAAAGTCATATTTCCCCAGATAAGGGGTTGGCTGAGTCAAAGCAAATACTTGAATGTGGGAGGAAAATACAAAGGAGGGGATTCCAAGTCCCCTCGCTTTCCCCCATGTAAAGGATTCTTGCGACATGCGAGCTAACAAAGAGGAGGTCTTCTTGCCCCCACTACAGGAGTAATAAATGCAAATGTAGGATTTTTATTTATCTCTTTTTTTTAAATATCCATAATGCAACCTATTTTTTATAAATACTAAATTAATTCTGTGCATGCTCATTAAGGAAGGGCAGTGGTCCATCACTGGTAGAGTGAGCGAGTCAGGAAGTGGCTAGTCTGACAAATTCAGGCTCGATTCTACCACAGGGTGTTAGTAAGGGCATCCATCATTAATTTCCAAGCTCCA
>JAXCGZ010022655.1:275000-277220 GCA_037179515.1 Halocaridina rubra | reverse complement strand
AAATGAAGCCACGAGTGAGGTTGGGGAATCTGTAATATGAACATAGTGGCGTTCAGATAGAATGCGTTCATTCCTAAGTATAGCAGATATAAGCTTTAAGGTTGGATTCCTATTAACCTTCTGTGGTGTGTAGCGCCTTGACTTAGTAATTATAAGTCCTAGGTTCAAGTCCCGGTCGGGGTAAAAAATGATTCATGTTTTCACATATGTAATGTACTTTATATATATATATATATATATATATATATATATATATATATATATATATATATATATATATATATATATATATATATATATATGCGCACATGTACGTAGGTGTATGTATATGTGGTCATATAAAAACATAATATAAAAAAAAAATAAGTAGCTTTCCTACCTATTACCTCCATATCCCTGAATCACTACCCCATCAAACCCTCCCAGTAACCCCCAAATTCCCATAGCCGTTTTCCCCCTCTTCAGTTCTACCCTGAGGTTAAAGTACTTTAGAATACCTGTCGTTGGTCTTTTTTCGCTGCTATCAACCTTTGGAGGGTCCTCAAGTGACATTAGAGAAAGAAGGCAAGAGCAAGAAGGGGCGAGAGAAAAAATGGAAGGTAAATAGTAGAAGAAGAAGAAGAAGAAGAAGAAGAAGAAGAAGAAGAAGAAGAAGAAGAAGAAGAAGAAGAAGAAGAAGAAGAAGAAGAAGAAGAAGAAGAAGAAGAAGAAGAAACGGAGGAGGATATGAAAGAATGAGAGAAAAATCATTCACAAGAACATGGAAAAGCTGAAGAAAAAAGTGGTGAAGCTGAATGTAAAAGAGGATGTCGATGTTTGAAAAGAAAAAAGTTCGATTAAATTGAAGATGAGAGACAATTAAAATGAAAATGAAGATTAGAAATTAAATGTTGGAGGAGCAAGCAATAGTAGAAGAGATGAATAAAAAAAAAAGTTAGAGAAGAGAAGAGGAATTAAAAGTAGATGATGAGACAAAAAATACAAGACTAAAGGACAAAAGTACAAGAAGAGGAAAAAATTAGTGAAAATATTTAACATTTTGCCAATATAATAAATCATATATATTTCTTTTACTTATTTATTTATATCCTAATCCTTTCTTGATAACGCATGATGAATGCTATTTCTTATTCTAGAATGAGAATTTTATTTGAAACTGAGGAAATTCAGTCTTTCAAAGGAATGTTGTCGGAGTTTTCTTGAACATGAGTCAGCAGCTTTATGTATAAATCAATATTTGGCTTTAGCTTTTGCAGTTAGGGATATATATAATTTTCCCATTTTGAAGGGGAAAGGTTTGAAACAAAATTCATTTTCAATTGAATGTGGCGAGATAAAGCCCCATGTGGGTGGTTGTGCTGAAGGAGTTAAAGGAAGTATTGGCTGAAATGTTTGTAGGAAGAGCATTCCTGTGATAGATCAGGGAAGGGAGAGTGGAAGAGATGGTTTGGAGATCCTCTTTGTGATTAGTTGAGGAAAAATAAGTGAAAAAAGGGATATAAAAGAACCTCCTCGTGATTGATTGAGGAAGAGAAAGTGAAAGACGAGGGTATTAGAGGATCTGTGAATTAATGGGGAAGGAATATTGCTGTAGGAGGATAATGGAGAATAAAAGGATTCTTCCTGTGATTGATTTATCAAATTAGAGGAAATAGAGTGTATTTGAGGGTAGGAAAATCTTTCCCGTAAATGAAGGAAGAAGAAAATTTGAGGAGGAGGGTATTCTTGGATCAGATTGATTTAGGGAAGGAAGGTTGAAAAAAACTGAGTATCGGAGGATAGAAGAAACTTTTCTGTGATGGATTTGTTATGGACAAAGGGAAGAGGAGGGTGCTGAAGACTTTGGAGACCCTTTTTGTGAGTGATTAAGGAAGAAACTTGATAAAGGAAGGACCCTACTGGATGGTAGGAAAAACGTTCCTATGAGTGATTTTGGAAGAAAAAAAAAGTAGAAGAGGAAGGCATAGTAGAGTAGGAAGGGCTTCATTTTGCTTGATTAGGGAAGAAATATTGGAAGAGCAAAGAAGTGGAGGATAGGAAGAGCCATCCTGTGATTGTTTGAGAAAGATTGAGTGAGAGAGAAGGGATTAATGATGGTACGAAGAAAAGTCTCTTGATGGATCTGATGCAGGGAAATAGGATAGGGAAGGGCATAAATGATAGGAAAAGCGTCCTTATGATTGTTTGAAGAAGAAAGTAGAAGATGGGGCTATTTGATGG
>JAXCGZ010022655.1:262500-267500 GCA_037179515.1 Halocaridina rubra | reverse complement strand
TCATTATTGAGCAATTAAATCCCTCGAATAAGATGAGTTAATCCTTCTTAATTATGGATAAAAAAATTTTTTTACCTAAGGATTAGCAGTCCTCATATTGAAAGATTAAAAAGTTCGCTTTCTTTAGGAGTATAAAATCCTCATATAAAAAGTTTAAAACTAGATTTTAAGGAGGAAAAGTCGTCATATATAAAGCTATAAAGTTTCCGTAGTAGGTGATTTAAATTCCGTTTTGGAAATAACAAATTCCCCCTATTTGAGTCTTAGAGCTTCTTATTTTAGAAGATTAAAAAAATCCCTTTTCAACATAAAAAAAAAATCCCCTCCTGTTTGAGTATATTAACTCCTCAAATTTGATGATAAAAAGTCCTGTTCATTGTGGATAAAAATCTTTAGTGTCTGTCTTTTCCTTTTTGTGGAAGCCAAAACTTGGTGTCATTTAAAGACAGGTAAAACTGAGCTTCCCAATGAAGGAAAACACATAAGGAAAGAGAGAAAAGGAAAAGGGAAATATAATAGAGGAAATAAAAGAGGAATATTTTGGGATGCTGTATTTAGAAGAAACAGAATAAATGCTAAGCGAATGATGAGATGAAAAGCGATAAGAAGTTAGATGAGCAATTCTAAAATGTGAGAAATTATACAAAATAAAATAATACTAGCCACGGTTATGGCAAAATTGTCAAACCATGTTATAAAGGTGGGTAGTATGAAAGCACACACACACACACACACACACAAATACACACACCAGAAGTTACATATAATATCAGTGATAGAATATATACAAAAATTATATAAGTAAAGAATAAAAGAAGATTACAAATAAAAAAAATGGTTGCCTTGAATTGAAGCCAAAAGTTATCTCTACACCGTGGAGAGACTGAAAAAGGATGATAAAACAAGAGAGGAATTGGGATCCACGAGAGAGAGAGAGAGAGAGAGAGAGAGAGAGAGAGAGAGAGAGAGAGAGAGAGAGAGAGAGAGAGAGAGAGAGAGAGAGAGAGAGAGAGAGAGAGAGAGAGAGAGAGAGAGAGAAGGCACCATCTGGGTTGGTTTGTTAAGGGATTATTGCTTGGTAAGACAGCAGGATTTTTTTTAATACCCGGAGCTATGTTTTTGTATTGTCCTTCCAGCTTTTGGAGCTTCCAGTTATAGTTTACATGTGTGGAAAATAGCTTATATATATATATATATATATATATATATATATATATATATATATATATATATATATATATATATATATATATATATATATATATATATATATATATATATATATATATATATATATATATATATATATATATATATATATATATATATATATATATATATATATATATATATATATATATATTATATATATATATATATATATATATATATATATATATATATATATATGCGTGAGCCAATCTTCCCCTTATAATGGGAGTGGGTGAGTCGAGGCAAAATATTCTGACTCTTTGGAAAAAGAAAATACAGAAGAGAGGATTCCTAGTTCCCTCACTCCTTTCCATTTAGTCTACTCATACGATGCGCTGGGGAACACGGAGGGAGTATTTTAGCCCCTCCATAGACTTTTCATATCATCGATGCACTCCAACGACTGACTGAAAAACCTCTCAACAGGCAGCAATTTTACACCTTTGACCTAATTGGCACGGAACCAGAAGAAAGAGGCGCAAAATATCAAAATCAGACGCAAAACAATTCACAACGGGCGACAAAGAGTTCACCACAAGATGAAGTTCGTTTGTCGCACACCTGAAAAAAAAAATCATCAAATTAGGAAAGACTTTTACTAGTGAGTAACAAACTTATGGGCCTGAAGTTCTCACTGATTGAAACCAAACTGTAATACTATTAAGGGAACAACTTCAAAACTGTCTTCCCTAGCCCTCACAAATAAGTAGCATGTCTCGTATTATAACTCATTAAGTTACATTTTTAAATCCATTCTAGGTAATGTTAAGAGCTTTCAAATTAAAGCTGGAACCCATCTGATGACAAAAGTAGTTATACAGCATTATTATATTAACTATGAAATCTTAGACCTTCTAAATTAAAGTTAAAAACAATCTGATACTGAAAAAAGCCGGTTGTAGGTCACTGACTCCCTTTTCTACCAAGGGCTAGGATGGTTTCCTTCTTGCGAAGAACTTGTTTTCGCAGATGTAATCGCTACCCTGAGTGCATGCCCTTGTTAACCTCAGACCGTGGCGGGGCGCGAACCCTCGACCTGCCGCCTCGGAGTCGCTAACACTGCCACTTTACCACGGTGTCTACAAAAACAATCTGATACTAATATTACTCATTCAAGAATTAGGTGAGAAAATATATTCAGAGATTTACAGCAATATCAAACAGTCATTCGTGTCCAGCAGATTTATATCTTGTATCGGTAATGATTTTAGAAGTCCTTCCTTGGGTGTATTTTTGTTTATCATTCTTTGAAGTAAAATGAGACAACATGACTCTAGATCCCAACTGTGTCACATTTGATCTTCTCACTATTTTTATTGTTCAAGCACAGGTTCATATCATGTTTGTATGCGTTTTTCCAAGCAATTTTTCAGGTATATATTTTGTTCTTTTGTCTTTTCATGTGTCAAGCAAAATAGTTACGAATATTTCTCTATTACGAGGATATTATTCGGCAAATAAATCATAGACTCATAACTACAAAAAAATTAAAATAAATAAAAAGGCTAAACAAACCCCTTTGAAATACATATGCATATTTTTGCCAAGTTTTTGAATTTGTATACTTTTGGAGGTCCTCAATGTCGTGGCCGGTAATAAAGTCACAGGCAGTCATGGGTAAAGCTTTACAGATTAGGTTAGGTTACGTTAAGTTAGGTTATATAAGGTAAGACTTTTTTCTGTGATTTAATATCTGTGACTTTTTTACCTGTGATTTTTCTGTATACCTGTTTGCCTTAGTGAGGAGGTATTGCAGTAAGTAGAGGTGTGTAGAAGGGGGGGGGATGTATATTCTTGGAGTCTTGAAGGAGGATACAGGGGAGAAGAGGTGGAAGCAATGGGGAGGGGGAAACTTCATTTCATTTGATTTAAAGGCCGTTCGTCTTGACTCTGAAAGCCCCTCACCTGCGGCAAGGCAATGGATCCTGTGAGAGCCAACATAATCCAGGTGAATGATGACCCCCTTTTCAGACTGCATCAAAACAGGAACCGTTTCCAGGAGAAAAGAGAAAGAGAAGATGCAGGTTAAAGATAGTACAAGGGTAGTAGCGGAAAAAAGATGCTTTTTAAAATCTTTCAGGAAAAATAACAAACAACCAAGCTTTGTATTGTTCAGATTACATAAAAAATATTGTCTAAGAAGAAATAAACATTCTCCATTAGCAAAAAGAAAAAAATTGAGTGAAATCGCAGATTTTAGTTAATTTCTTTTCTTGACTTGATCTTATACGGCTTAGTTTTGTTAGAACTTTAATCAAGAATCGAGGTTATAGAAAAAACTTGTCTTCTCTAGAGGATGGAAAGATTACAAGTAATAGAATATATCACAGACGATATGACGAGAGAAGTGAATTATTTTTATTTGTAATTCGTTATGTTATGGATAATGGGCAATGTTGTCTTACTCGGTAATGCTGGCACTGAACTATCAGCAGATTAAGATACAATTGCACGACCAGTTTTCTATTAGTTGTACCTGCTTTTTCACTACCTTAAAAGTATCCGAGTTTAAATTTCATGGGAATTATTCATTAAATTGGTTTTAAAACTCTCCAATTTACTTGATCTCTAATTAGGTCCTCTATACAATAAAATATATCATTAACTGAATTAACTCCAATTGTTTTCTGTTGAGTATTAGTTTGCCAACCTCTTTATTTTTACTTCATTCCTTCCCTCTTCACCCATATTTCTACATCTTTGTTTACATCTCTTTTATTGTCTTTGCCGTATTTTCCCTCTGACGTGGTTGTCATTAATCAAACGAGATGATATATGAAGAGAAAGGTCATCATTCCTATAGTTTATCATATGTCATCGAGACCCGTAAGTTTTACTTGATTAGGTAACAAGCATACATCCTTATCTTTTTCTTCCGATTGTACACATTTGAGTTGCAGATTAACAAGCTTGAGCATATGTTGATAGATAATGTTTCCTTATTGTTCATTTACATCTCTAGCTAAGTAATACCCATACAGCTTTTTTTTTTTTTTTTTTTTTGCACTTCACGGTGTGTAATTTTGAAATGGCATATTTTGTCGTATACAAGTTTTTAACTTGTTTAGGATATTAGGTCTCAATTTTTTTTCTCCTTTACGCTTACAATTTTTGAAGTTTTAGTATTTTCTTGCAAAGAATCCCATGTCGAGTGGGACACGATTGGTATGCCATTTTTGCCTACTGCTCGGAGGGAAATGAGTCTGATATTTCTTCTCAACGGGTTGCTTAGGTTTTAAATCTTAAATGCTGTAGAATATCTTTTGACATTTCTTCTCTGCGGCTTAAGTTTTACAATGTTTAAATACTGTTGAATACAGCTACCCATGGGACACGAGAGTATTTCTTTGATAAACTCATATTGCGTGGAACACACTGTTGTTATTTCCTCCTAACAGCTTTAATTTTGAAAGTTTAATTTCTCTTGAGTACAGAAACCCATTTTGAGCCAGTATGAGACACAAATCGAATGTTATATATCGCTACTTTTTGGATTCTCAGATCTTAACTCTTGTCGAAAAGAGAAATTATATTTTATGAAACATTGAATTGTGATTTGTCTAGCCATTACATCGTACAGATGTAAAATCGTATTCCGTCACACGGAAAAATATATTTTAAGGTGAGTTTCCGGCTGTTTTATCATCTTGTCACGACTTTATAAAAGTAAAACATATGCATAGTATACGTATTTGCATTAAAATTAAAAATTTTCCTTATATGCAAATATATAACGTTGGTTCTTAAAGATAATTTTTTTTTTATTTGTTCCTAATATTAGTTTTGCA
>JAXCGZ010022655.1:252500-257500 GCA_037179515.1 Halocaridina rubra | reverse complement strand
CATGTTTGACGAGATTTTCTTCCTCAAAATATCGGCAATATTTTAAGTGGGATGTTTCTTGTCATAAATATATAGGTGACCAACATCATTTCCATAAATGTTGACTGGAATATATATCGTCATAAATATGGGGATATTCTTCAATAAAGTTTACTTAACTTTAGTTTAGTGTATTTCTTGTCATAAATAAGAAGGTTTTTTACCAAATGTCTTTCCACATATGTGATTGATATAATCCATATAATCTTTGCTGAATATTTTTTCTCACATTATGTTAAAAAAAAATTCAATATTCCAACTAAATATCCACAAATTTTTGAATGCATATTTTAATGTCATAATTAAGAGGCTTTCTCGAGGATATTTTTTTCATAATCTTAGAACATAGACATTTTGTGCATATAAAATATATTTTAATGATTAGGAGGAATATATTTTTTGTGTAATATTTCTAAATCCATTGTTTTTTTCAGTATTTTCATATGTGGACAGGGAAGTTTACTTCCTGTTTTTGAATATTTACATTCGCAAAAATATCTCCCACTAAATGGTCATAAATGTTGATGATAATACTTCTTCATTCGGGAATTTTTCCACAGAATACCAACAGCATTCAGCTCTCTTGGCCCGATTTCTTAAACAGTGTAAACCTAGGATACAATATTGTTAGTTAGACACACAAATGAATTTCATAAAACGCATCTGACGCAGTTTTTGTGTATGGCTAGGACTAACTAACAATTTTGGTAGCCTAGGTTTACAATGTTTAAGAAAATCAGGCCTTAGTGAGTATGGTCCTTAGATGACTGTGGTGTTGATGTTCCTCTGGATTTAATATAGTGTGTGTACATAATCCTCTTGACTATCATAAATAAAAACAATATTGTTCAGTATTAGACGTAAAACAGTGGGGTTTATTATATTTGCATTCCCACTTTTTTACATACATATTCATAAGTTAATTATATGGCATGTTCTGGTAAATATAAAGGACGTCGTATATAAAAACAAGCAGTCCATTTTTTTTTTTCTTAAATTTGTTTAGTGATTTTCTTGTTACTTGTTTGTATATATATTTATTATTGTGATTAATTATATGTCTAGTATTGAAATGAACATGGCATGTATAGCAATTACTGTGGTTAAGTTTGTTTTTTATTTATTTATTTATTAATTTTTTATTTATTTATTTGTTCGTGTGGTTATTTACTTATTAAAATTTTTATCTGCATTTATATTTTGTCGTAAATTAGAATTATTCAAAGCTAAGCCTAAAACTTTATTGGGAGAGGATGGTCTTTTGTTATAATATTATTTACTGAAATATATTTTTTTATTGATTATTTTATTTTATTTAATACAAAAAGAGAAAGAGAAAAAGAGAGCGAGAGCGAACTCTTTTGTTCTGATTAGCTTTTTGCATTTGCAAATATTTCTGTAATATAAATGTTACAAATCCAGAAACAAGGGTAATATCTACATTCTTAAAGAGAGATGAAATACAATACATAGTTAAAGTTGAATAGATAAATCCACCACCATTTCTTGTTTCTTGTTTTTCTTCTTACTTCAGACATGCTCAACAAAGTACAAGGTATGTTTTAAGAGGCTTCTCCTTGAGCCAAGTCGGATATCTCTCTCTCTCTCTCTCTCTCTCTCTCTCTCTCTCTCTCTCTCTCTCTCTCTCTCCTCTCTCTCCCTCTCTCATCTCTCTCTCTCTCTCTTCTCTCCTCTCTCTCTCTCTCTCTCTCTCTATTTTTATATGAAAGAATTCACCTTTTATTTTGTCCAAAAACACCTGTTTGAGAAAAGCAATACCTTGTCTCTTTGTCCAGAGATGTTTACCGCGTTGCAACACCTGCTCTAACATTTGCGAGCTTGATCGTGAGAAAACAGGAGCAGAGAAGAGACGAGAGAGAGAGAGAGACGAGGAGAGAGAGAGAGAGAGAGAGAGAGAGAGAAGAGAAGAGAGAGAGAGAGAGAGAGAGAGAGAGAGAGAGAGAGGAGAGAGAGAGAGAGAGAGAGAGACGCTATCTATTTTCTTGTTTTTTCCATGTCTTGAACATATGTCAATATAAATGAGATACATAAGTATAAATTTTTTATTTCTACTTTTTGTTGAGAATATAGATAGATAGATAGATAGATAGATAGATAGATAGATAGATAGATAGATTAATAGATATATAGATAGATAGATAGATAGCTCGAGAGAGAGAGAGAGAGATAGAGAGAGAGACGAGAGTGAGAGAGAGAGAGAGATAGAGATATATATATATATATATATATATATATATATATATATATATATATATATATATATATATATATAATATATATATATATATATATATATATATATATATATTATATATATATATATATATTATGTTGGCCATACTAGCAAATTATTAGAATTTCGTGTCAATCAACATAAATATAACTTTCAAAATTGTCAGTCTTCCAGTGCTTTGCTCAAGCATTATGCTGATTGCTATCACCATATTGACTAGAACAATGCCTCTATCTTAGAAAGAAGTAATGATATTATTACTAGAAACATACTGGAAGTTCCATGAACTCTTCAATAGATACATAGATGATATATTTGTATGTACTAGTACTACTGAAGAGCTCATGGAACTTAGAAGTCAACTTACAGTAAATTCCATATTAAACTTTACCCATGAGCTTAATATACATGGTGCACTCCCCTTCTTAGATATATACCTTACAGTGAAGAGCAATACCTTATCTACACAAGTTCATAGTTAAGATGCAGACTTAGGAATATTCCTAAATCAAGAAAGTGAATGCCATCAGAGATATAAAACAACAATAATCAAAACTTACATAAAAAGAGCTCTTACTCACTGCTCTGACTGGTAAAGAGTAGACGCAGAATTAGAAAGAGTATCAAAAGTTATTATTAATAATGGATACTCCAACAAAGAATTAAATGGGCAAATTAAAAAGCCTCTCGATCACTATTTTGAAAAGGAAATGTACTGAACAACCTCTGCAGAAACGGTACATAAACAAAATATAAATCTGTATTATAAAGGCAACTTGAATAGTTACTGAAAGAAAGAAGAGAAAGCAATGAAAGATATTATTAGACGAGGTTTAACAAGTACAAGTCCGGACAAGAAAGTGGAGTTCCACATATATTACAAAACAAAAATGATGAGAGAGCTTGTATTAAGAAACAAACCAACGACTAACGAAAGTCTCTTCCAACAAAGTCACGTAGTCTACCAATGTACATGCTCCCATGAAGACTGCAGTTTTCAAGCGTCTTATATAGGTATGATAACAACTGAATTGACTTTTCACTTACAAGAAGGCGCCCCAAAAATCATATGGTGAAAGAACACCAGACCTCTATCACAAGTAAAATGTTGGAGCAAAATGCGAAGATACTACATACAGAAAAACATTTTCGACGTCTGCAAAGTCTAGAAGCTCTCTACATACATAGGTTATATCCTTCTTTTGAATGTGTTAACGTCAAATTGCATTACTCTGCCAACTCTGAAAGTAAAGAGCAGAGGCCAGAGATAAAGATGCTTGGGGTCCATCCTCCAGCAACTCTGGAAACTTCGCAGAGATACTGAATCTTTCTGGTGAATATAAACTAAAGGTGGATATTAGATATCATATATAACCTCCATCCACTACTAACTATATAATCATTTGACAATGTACGAAGCTGTACGAAGCGTTATGAATTTTCTTAAATTTTCCGACTTACCATATAGTCTCAACACTAATGAAAAAGTTATTGTAAGAACTTTGAAAAAGTTATACAAGAAAATTGCAAATGCAAAAATAGCCCTCATATTCAACAAACTATGTATACAAGAAAATTTACTGCCAATATATATATATATATATATATATATATATATATATATATATATATATATATATATATATATATATATATATATATATATATATATATATATATATGGATTCGGTTTTACGTCACGAACTCCTTTTTCTACTGGGCTAGGACGGTTGCCTTCTTACTAAGGACTTGTTTTGGCAGATGTAATCGTTACCCTGAGTATATGCCCTTACTAACCTCAGTCCGTGACGGGGCGCGAACCCTCGACCTGCCGCCTCAGAGTCGCAGATGCTACCATTTTTCCACGGAGACTACTATATATATATATATATATATATATATATATATATATATATATATATATATATATATATATATATATATATATATATATATATATATATATATATATATGTGTGTGTGTGTATGTGTAATATGTTTGTTTACATGCTCTGTGAGAGTGTTTATACATACATATGCGTGCAAACTAAACGAGCTTTGGGCTCTTTCCCGTAAACACAATTAGGTAATCACACCTCTCACCACAGCCCCCTTTGCTCCTCCGACTTTCACCAAACCCCTCCTCTCTGATCCCCCCCCCCCTCCTTTCCTCACTCCCTTCATCCTCTCTTGTTTTGAATGTCGTCCGTCAGATACCAAGATTAGCGCAGTATTTACCGAGGTCTCTCCCTCCCATTAGTCAAGGGAGAGTGGGCATATAAGAGAGAACAGAGAGAGATTTTGTGAGGGTAGGTGTGGAGAGTGAGTGAAGTGGAGGTTGATAAGAATTTGAACGTGTGTGTGTGCGTGCGTGTGTGTGTATGTATGCCTGAGCATGTGTGTGTGTCGCGCGTGGATGTATACATATATGTGTGCCTGTGTGTAAAATTCCTCGCCATCCAGTGTACCTGTAGCTCCTTGTACTTATGTGGGAGGGCGTATATATTGAGTTCAAAGAGTATCCAGAATGTTGATCGAAGGGCTATGTGTATAGGGCTCTGCAACCAATGAATAAAAGAACATTCCTTTCTAATCAAATTACATCTCATGCAAATTTCAAATAATGTATGAGTTTCTTGGCAATACTCTTTATATCTAACATAGGTCTTTTAAGACTTTCGGGCTAATAAATCTCCACCTATTCAGC
>JAXCGZ010022655.1:227500-247500 GCA_037179515.1 Halocaridina rubra | reverse complement strand
CAGGAAGCCTATCAACTGTATTGTCGTCACCTGGAGTTTCCCTGAACCACCCCCACCTGTCGTTGAGTTTTCCTTTCTCCCTTGCCTCCCTTCATGTGAACTGCGCAGGATGAAGGACGAGCAGCCTTGGTGTTTTATATGCTGGGGTATTGGCCATATCTCACGTTATTGTTCTGCTTCAGCCAGACGTGCGTGGTGTTCTGCTGGCCATGATACACGCTCCTGCCCGCACCACATTCCTGCTTCACCTGCTGCTGCTTGTGATACTGCTTCGGGATCCACGTCTCAGCCTCCGCCAGACACCTCGCAGTGGAAGTGTGTTCAGTGCAACATGTCTGGGGTCAATGTCTGGCATGACTGTGCTAGTTGGTCTTGTGCCACACTGCCTGAGAGCGCTCTACGGCCCCCGCCACAACCTGTCACCGCAACTTCCTCTCTACGTCCTACTGACTCTGCTGACATCATTGCTCTCCGCTGTACAGCTCTCATGGCTCGCTTTGATACCATAGGTGCTCGCATTAACAGTATGGTCACCCAGCAAGCTACAACGGAAAGGACTCTTGCTAGTTTGGTTGAGTCTCATAATGTTGTTATCGCCACCATCACGACCCCCTCTGACAGGTTTAATAAGGTCATCTCCCATCTTGAGAAGTTGACTGATGTGCACCCCAGGTCTTCCTCATCCCATGCTTCATCTGACAGTGCCCTGCCCACTTCTACCCTCCGCAAAAGTAAGAATAAGATTTGCTAGTCACTTACGATTTCAGGCCATCTCTTGGAATGCCTTTTGAATTAGACACTCTTCTATACTCACTGCACTTAGAGCCTATGATTATCGACATCATTCGCAGGTTATCTTCATACAAAAGGCTTTTCCTGGTGGTGCTCCACGGTATGTTTCATATGTGCATTATACTAGAAGAAGACTCATTATGTACAGACATTCTTCCATACCTCACACGCTTTTTGGTTCTTCTGCGCAAGTTGATATGACCTATCAGTTCTTTGAAATCACTGTCGGGAATGGTACTCTTCAGTTGTGCAATGTCTACTCTGCCCCCGGTGTGATTAATCTACCAGCCATTCCAATACATACAGACAGTGGAATGATCTATATGGGGCATTTTAATGCCAGACACCCTGCCCTTGGTTACTCATCTCCCACTCCCAACCTTGATAACAAGCCTCTGCTTGACTACATCCGCCGCTACTGCCTCACTCACTGGGATACTGTGGTGCCACACATGCTCGTGGAGGTGCTGTAGATCACATTCTCACAACTGGCCTTGTGGTACCTAATGTCTCCTGCTCTTCTATCCCTTATCTCTTTTTTGACCATGTTGCCCTTAGCCAAAAATACTCCATGCTTTAGGCTCCAGCTACCCTTCCTCATCACCGCACCTGCATCTCTATCCCTCCAAGTACTGTTCCACATATCTTTTGTTTATCTCTCACCCCCTTCCCACTTTTGATCTCCTTTCTCCTGACAGCTTATACAACTCCCTGGTGAATTCTACACATGACTTCTACACACAGTATGTCCCCCAGACCACTCATTCCACGTCGCCCTGAGGCCCATTCCAGGACTCTGGATCAGCGTATTGCCCAGGTGGAAAGGACAGCTGTGGATGCTGGTCTCTCCTTTCAAAGACAGCCCACGCCTGACCACCTGCACCAATATCAGTTAGCAAGGGATGATCTGGTTGCCCTGCAGAAGTGTGTGATGATCTGGTTGCCCTGCAGAAGTGTGTGTACACGGAGTATTGGCAGAAATTTACAGATAGTATTAACCATCAGACTAGCGCTGGGACTATGTGGCATTTTATAAGGAAGGCTGTCAAGAAGAAATCCACTTGTGCTCTACACCACAGTCCACTTGAGTATGCTCAGGACCTCATTACTACCTGGTCAGCACAGTCACAAACTTGCAACCTTCCTGGAAATATTCAAGAGGCACTCTCCTCCTGCCGCAGTGTTCACAACCTCTGCCTGATGGGTGCAGTACTACAGACAGATGAGGAGGAGGATGTTCCATTCACAGAGGATAAATTACGATGTGCTTTTGCTAGGATTAACGCTACTGCCCATGGGGAGGATGGTCTTACATATCAAGTTCTCCGTCTTCTTCAGAAAGTTCCTGATAACCCCCTACTGCAGCTCTTCAATCTTTGTTTTTGCTTGGGGCATGTGCCCTCTGCCTGGACCAGAAGGACTATTAATCCTCTACCAAAACCTGGAACCAACAAATTTAGGCCAATCTCCCTCACCTCTTGTTTTGGCAAAGTATTTGAATGCATCTTTCGTGCCCAGCTCATGCACCGTCTACAGGATAAGCTCTCCACCAATCTTTATGGTATCCTCGTGCAACGGAACACACATCACTGCCTCTCTGAACTCCACACCCGCCTTTCCCCCACCAGTGTGGTCACCTTCCTGGACCTCAAATTTGCCTTCGATATAGCCAACAGGGATATTATTCTTGACCAGCTGATGGACTTTGGTGTTTGGGGGAACATACTGAAATGGATATGGGGATATCTCTGCAACAGAACATCACGTGTCCTTTTTAAAAGGTCATATAGCTCCTATGAAGGGTTTGAACTGGGCACTTCTCAGGGTGTGTGCTAAGTCCTTTTTCTATTCAATATCCTTGTGCATCGTCTACTCTCCCTCCTTCCTGTCATCCCCGGTACTACAGTCACCTGCTATTCGGGCGACATATGCATCCACACGACCTCACCTCATGACCTTTAGCACATCTTCATGATTTTTACGTGTTTGCTACCTCCTGTGGCCTTATTATCTACCAGAAAAAAGCAGTATTTTTACTTCATGCAATTGCAGAGCACTGCCCATATTCACCAAAGGTGGTAGTGTCATCCCTCACTGCACACAGTACACGTATTTAGGTGCACCAGTCCGGATCACCCCAGCTCTACCTGCACGTCAACGAATTCATCCCTTTGTGAAGAGCCTTCTTGACCGTCTGGAGCCCCGCTTGCCCCTATCAAGTGGCTTGCCAACAATGCTGTAGGTATCACCATCCCAGTGGCGAGGACCCTCTACATCCTGCCATTTTGGTCAGTGGTCAACTATCTGGCCCCTGCCTTGTGTCAACTTCCTAGACCAACTCTCAAGCCACTTGAAAAGTTCCAGAATCGAGTCATGAGATTTATCTTGGGCTGTTCTCTCTCTACCCGTATTGTGAGTATGCAGTTGGAGCTTAACTTGCCCCTTCTTGTGGTGAGGATTTATGCCAATGTGTCCTATTTCACTTTTAAGCGTCTTCACAACCCCCATCTTGCTCCGTACTTTGCTGCTGTCATGAGGACGTCCCTGGGTCCAGATGCACACAGGCTCCCACTTCGAGCAGGAAGTCATAACCTTATCAGGGTGGTGAGTGACATTCTCCATGGCCTTGACATCAACCTACTTGTGCAGGCGGCTGTCCCAGATTTATCACCCTGGCGTGTCCCCCTCCCAGCTGTTATATTTACACCGACCACAAAAGATGTTTATCAACCACGGCCGAGACAATTAGCTCTGGAGACTATCGCTGATGTGTCCACGTCTGTCCCTGCAGTGCACCACATCTATGTTGATGGTTCTGTGCAAGCAGATGAGAGGGCAGCATGTGCTGTGTTCTCCCCCACCATTGAGCCACCTTTGCCAGCTGATTCATGGAGTGGCCATAGACCACCCACCTCGTCGAGCTTCACCTACTGAGAACTGAATGCCATCTTGGATGCCGTGACTCTCCTTGTTCAATGACGAGTGAATAGAGTAATAATTTGTGACTCCCAATCAGCCCTATGCACCCTATCCTCACCAAGACCTGTCTGTAGCCATGTTGTGGGAGATATACTATGTCACCTCGCCGCCGCTCGGGATGCTTCTCTTGTTGTGTCATTTGTATGGATGCCCTATCACACTGGGCTGAGTGGCAATTACACGGTGGATCGTCGTGCCTAGGCGGCCTGTATGCTGGATGGGCATGCTGTGGATGCCGAGCCCTCCCTCCAATGCCTACGAAACATCATCTACTCAACTGGGTTTGCCATGACGGTACAATGCAGGGATGCAGAGAGGGCCAACAGTGTGTCCATAGAGCACCATGATCACTTTCTTCATAGTCGCTACAAGTATCGCAGATGCGGGTTAATGGTGCGGAAACATAATGTAGTTAGTGCTCGGCTCAGAATGGGGTATCAGCCTTTATGACAGGTCTCCCAGACTCTAGATATGCCACAGTACACCTCCTATAAACTATTCGACCGTCCTAATGCTAACACTCTTGACCACTGTTGTTTTCAGTGCCCCACAGTGAGAGATGTTTTACCACAAGGTCAGAACTTAATACGGATCTGCTCGTTCTTGCTTCATGATGACAACCTTGATATTATTTTTGCTCGGTATTCTCACTTTGGCGGCCATTAATTATATTGTATATATTTCATTGTATCTTATATTGTATATTTTCTTGGTATGTTTTTGAATAATGCCGTTTTGTTTATGTTTGTAATGTGCTTGTGTTCTGTGCTTCTCTGAGCATTTCTTTTGTATATAATGTACTTTGTTGTTCCCATGCTGTGGGTTGTGTTAGTATGTTGCAATGCTTTAGCAATGTATACACCTCCCTGTAAACTATGTACTATTCTTGGTTGTGTATCCATTTGAATCATTATATTGCCATTGATTTTTATGTGATTATGTAATGTCTGACTCCTTGGCGCAATAAATTAATAATATGAAAAATAATCTCTCTCACTCTCTTTCTCTCTCTCCTCAATCTTCATAATAAATTAATTAATTAGGTATCAATTCTTGACTCTCTCTATCATCATTTTGAAAACCAACAATCAGTTTATTTGTTTGCTTTGTGTTTCTCATAAAATTTCTCTTGCTCCAGCTTTCCATTAGCAAAGAAATCTGGAGAGCAGTAATGATGCTTTCACTTGTTGCTTTCTGTGTTATCTGGTGTACGTTATTCTGTATTTGCGATATCTGTTATTCCATTGTAAGTCTCTTGATGATAGGTATAGAACGTACAACTATACATTAAAGAAGGAATCTGTCTAAACTTGTCATATCGTGTTACGAAGCAATGACACAGTCTGACAGATGGCGTGATACCTAGAGAGAGAGAGAGAGAGAGAGAGAGGAGAGAGAGAGAGAGAGAGAGAGAGAGAGTGTTATCTAAAGCTATATTCTCTCGTGGCATCACGATTGTGTGATATATATATATATATATATATATATATATATATATATATATATATATATATATATATATATATATATATATATATATATATTGACTCTACTGTTGGCGTGAGGGTAGGCACGCTTGGTGATAGTAATGGTTCTGCCCTTAACCTTACACCTTGCGATAGATCTGCTTTTTTCGCTCTTCACTTTTCTAACATTCGGGGTCTGAACTCTTATATTTCGTCTGTGGAACAGCACTTTGGTACATCCCTCCCTAACCTCCTCCTTCTCTCTGAACCGCAGCTTTCTAGCCATCTTTAACTGATCCATTTCAAATTTCTCACTATAACCTGTATTTTCGTGTCCTTCCCAAAAGTGGGGTCTGTACCTTCAGCAACACTAACACTCCAATTGCTAGGCTCATCGAAATTGAATCTATTTTTGCATCTGTTATTGCTTTCCAAACTCCATTGACTTTGTGTATATCTTTGAATATCTTTCCTCTTGCCAATAGTCCTTGCTATCTTCTCACCCACATGATAAGTTC
The DNA here is from genome assembly GCA_037179515.1 of Halocaridina rubra. NCBI lineage: Eukaryota > Metazoa > Arthropoda > Malacostraca > Decapoda > Atyidae > Halocaridina > Halocaridina rubra. The sequence continues at coordinate 241,745 of JAXCGZ010022655.1, read as the reverse complement.
TCTATTTTAGGGACTTCAATGTACACCACAGTTCCGCTCCGGTTCCGGTTTTACGTCACGGACTCCCTTTTCAACCAAGGGCTAGGACGGTTGCCTTCTTGCGAAGGACTTGCTTTGGCAGATGTAATCCTTACCCTGAGTGCATGCCATTGCGAACCTCAGACCGTGACGGGGCGCGAACCCTCGACCTGACGCCTCAGAGTCGCGGACGCTACAGTGAGTGGCTTAATTCTTCTCACACTGATGTGGGAGGAAGTGAAAGCCTTGCTTTCCCTATTACTCACGATCTGGAGCAGATTATCAAACATCCAAGTCGTTTACCCGATTGTCAGGAACATGCAGCCAGCACTAGACCTATTTCTTACTTCTAATCCTTCAAAGTACTCATATTCTGTGCTTTCCCCTCTTGGTGAATCTGAACACTCTGTGATCTCAATCTCTTCCTTTTTCGCTCCTCATCCATCAATTCCTCTTACTCAGCACTGTATTTTGTACCATTGGAGTACCCAACGTGATAATTTGAGTAATTTTCCTTTGGAAATTCTGTGGGATAACTATTGTTTTCGGTCCCACAACCATGATCAGGTAGCCCTAAAAGATGCCATGATCATAACCTCGGGAATGGAGGCATTCATCCCCTCCTCTATTAAAACTTTTTCTCCCCCTAGTCGTTGGTTTGACCAAGCCTGTTCCTTGGCTGTCCAGGTGACTGCTTCTTCCCATTTACATTCAGACTAGAACTCTCTTCCCCTTTCTGTCTTTCCTAATTCTTATAAACTGTCTTCCTTCAAAAAGCGGATCTATCGTCATCTCAGACCTAATTCTGCCTTATCTCTAGGTCCTCAGTACTTCGACTATTCTTTCAGCCTGTCCTTTTTCTATTGTGAATCATTATCTCATCTCTGCCTTGTTCTTATCCTTCTTTTTTTTCGTCAGAATGTTTTCTTCGTGCCCGGTTCTTTATTGATGAGGACAATTTTCTTGCCTGTTCCGGTGTCAGACCCCTATATATATATATATATATATATATATATATATATATATATATATATATATATATATATATATATATATATATATATATATATATATATATATATATATATATATATATATATATATATATATATATATATATATATATGTATATATATATATATATATATATATATATATATATATATATATATATATATATATATATATATATATATATATATATATATATATATATATATATATATATATATATATATATATATATATATATATATATATATATATATATATATATATATATATATATATATATATATATATGCATACATACATACATACATACATACATACATACATACATACATACATACATACATACATACATACATACATACATACATAAAAAACGAGAACAATGGTAGAGAACTTCAGGAGGATCTAAATAATCTGCATGAGTGGTCAGAAAAGTGGCTAATGAAATTCAATACTTCAAAATGTAAGGTAATGCGAATGGGTACAAGTGCAAGAAGGCCCAAGCTTGACTACTCGGTGGCTGGAGTACAACTTCAAGAGACAGAAAATGAGAGAGATCTAGGAGTAAACATACTGGCAGATTTGTCTCCAGAAATACATATAAATGGCATAGTAAGGGCAGCATATGCATTCTTATCAAATGTAAGGGTAGCCTTCAGGCACATGGACAAGGAAATGTTCAGAAATATTCATGTAACCTATGTGAGGCCAAAACTCGAATATGCAGCCCCCTTTTGGAATCCGCACTTGAAAAAGCACATAGCTAAGCTTGAAAAAGTTCAAAGACATGCCACGAAACTGGTGCCAGAAATACGCAATCTCAGTTATGATGAGAGGGTGAGGGAATTACCATCACTCGAAGCTAGAAGATTGAGGGGAGATATGGTGACAGTCTTTAAATTCCTTCATGGTTATGATAGAGTGGATAGGGATCGATATTTTGATATGGCTGGCTCTAGAACTAGAGGTCATAGTTTGAAGCTTCGTAAGAAAACTTCTTTGCAGGATGTAAGGAAATACTTTTTCAGTGTAAGAATAGTTGATAATTGGAATTGGCTAAGCGAGGAGGTAGTTAATGCTATCTCAATCCATAGTTTTAAGGACAGGTATGATAAGTATCACTAAGTCTAAAATGGAACCGATCAGGAGACGGGAAGATACGAGCTTTGGGCTCTTTCCCGTAAACACAATTAGGTAATCACAATTAGGTAATCACATACATATATATATATATATATATATATATATATATATATATATATATATATATATATATATATATATATATATATATATATATATATATATATATATATATATATATATATATATATATATATATATATATATATATATATATATATTAAAACTTGACTCTTTGGGGGACGAACTACCAAAGGGGATTCGCAGTAATCCCGCTTCGCCCAGTGTAAACGAGTTTTATGACACATATTTGTCTGTCTACTATTATGAAGCAACTTGATTAATTGGTAGATAAGAGGTTCACAGACATAAATGCCAACCAGTTAAAAAGCAGTTTAAATAATCTCTAGTTCAAGTATGTAACGTGGTCGGCAAACTATTGAATATATTAACACATTCAATAACGGGAGATTATCCTTTCAAGATTTTTTTCAATTCCAGAGCTATAAATTTACACTATAAGGACTTAATTTTGGTGGTTCCACTTACCAAATCGAAAACCATCAATATTTTTAAAAGAGTTATATCTTTGCCATCAATTGTCAGTTCCAAACCCAGTTGGTATTGAGTCTAGCCGAAAAGATCTACTGTTTTCACATTCTTAGTAAAAAAATATTTATGTATTTGAAAATGTGGGATCTTCTGTTTATTTCACACCCATAAAAAATAAATCTGAGATGGTATATGTTTGTTTCTTTATGCTTCATAGAAAACATTAAACATCTTTAATAGTGTCTCGGTTTTTACACCCATAGAAATGAGAAGCAATACGATATTGATATAATTAGATTAGCATACTGAAAAGAAAATACTGACATGTCTCATACAGGATGAACTTCATCAGTATCTCTCAGTTTCATACTTATAGAAAAGAAAACTGAAGTGATATTGTCGTATCGGTGTTCACGCACAGCGCTACATTTTAGGGAAATTATAGTAGATGTAGTAAAATTATCTATACAAGAGTGATATCATTATCATTCTCTCTCTCATAGTTACGCGTTTAGAAAAGAGAGAGCAGAGGCGATATTGATATATTTAGATCAACGTGAATTATATATGTATATTAAAAAACCTCTTGTCCTTTATCTCTCCTCGTTGTGGAGGTTCCTCTTTCGTGACGTTTTGATTTCAATAAGCTTGACGTGACGCTCGCTAGTTATCGACTAGGGTCACGATGGGGGCGGGGCCGTTCTCCTTTTCGTGTCAGGTCAAGCTGTTATGAGCTGATCACTTCGTGTGACAATTTAAAAAAACGCTAATAAAAATAAGGTAAAGTAATGAAATAAAAACTACATTACTGATTTAAAAAAATAGAAAAAAATTGGAAGTTGTGGTTATTCATAATATATATATAAATGAAGGAAAGGCTGAAATAATTATAATAACTCTTTCCGATTGTCGAGAAAAGAAGAACAAATATAGGTCACCAAAAATGGAAATGCTAAAAAATATAGAAAATTGTAAAATAAGACAGAAAAAAGGAGAGAGGATGAATAAGGAAACAGCTAAAATAATATAAAATCAATAATTAAATCCAGAGAGCACTAAATAATCTGCGGGAAATTGTAATTTTACTTTAAAAGAAAAAATATGATATAGATCAGTGGGTCCCAAACTTTGCTCTACCAAGGGCCCCTTTTATTTAAATGATTTTTCCCCCGGACCCCAGGATATTGAAACGTCTGTCAACTTAACATGCTGCTTTAATAAACTAACAACAAACTCCTCTTATCAGAAAACTAGATTAATTTCTGCAGAAAGACATGTGTACATGAAAAAATGGGAAAATATATAAAAAATATAAAGAAGGAAATACAGAACAGAACAGCAGAAAAAAAAATACTTTATCTTAATCTCATTAATGAGATGGGTGATGCTGTTTTGCTGCTACTATGTTTTCCATTTCAGGTTCAATGGTAGACAGTTTTAAGCGAAGATCAGGTTCCACTTTCATCCTATTTCTGTATTTTGATTTTATGTAAATGAGCTGTGAGAAAGCCTGCTCGCATAAATACGTAGTAGGGAATGGCATTAGATATTTCAGGGCCTTGGTTGCCAGTTCTGGGTACTCATTTTTCAATAGTAACCAAAAGTCTGATAAATTGTAACGGCTGAAACTTAATCTTAGTGAAGTGTCACATGAAAGTTCAACAAGACTATTTTCTTCTTTTGCTGTTAATTCTTTTACATCTCTTACATTTACATGAAAAGGATCCCTAATCCCCTTGTTATTACCATCATGAGGAGGAAAATAATCCCTAAAACAGATCTTTAAACCTTGCAAATGCTGAATAAAAAAGCTTCTTATTTCTTCAGAAATGTTTTCTTCAGAAGTTCCAAGAAAGTCATAAAGTGTTGGAAAGGATTCAAACACACCACTATGCAGACGTTCAGACCACAATTCTAATTTCTTGATCATGGCTTCCACTTTATCTTCAACTTTAAAATTAGTTACGGATCTCCTTTGTAGGCTCAAATTTAGGTCATCCAAATAAGTAAAGATGTCAGACATGTATGCCACAATAGCTAGCCACGAAAAGTTATTAAACCATTCTCTCCCATGAAATCATATATCATGAAGAAATAGTCTTATTTCATCACGCAAATCAAATATGCGGGTAAGTACTTTACCGCGGGACAGCCACCGCACTTGAGAATGCAAGAGCAGTTGTTCATGAGTGCTACCCATCTCCTCACAAAGAACACTAAAAATACGAGAATTTAAGAGCTGAGCTTTTATGAAGTTAACTACTTTCACTACTTCATCTAGAGTCGTCTTCAATTTTTCTGGCATTTTCTTTGCTGCCAACGATTCTCTACGTATGCAGCAATGAGTCCACTTGACATTTGGTATTATAGCTTGGATTTTTGCCTTGAGTCCTTTGTACTTTCCCGACATTGCGGGAGCCCACTCAGTACTGACTCCTACACACTTTGACCATCCAATTTCATTAGCTATTATGAAATCATTCAAACTATCAAAAATAGACTCACCAGTTGTGTGTGTTGGCAATGACTGGCAAAAGAGAAAATCTTCCTTAATTGTACCGTCAAATTCATATCGTATGAATGCAAGTAAATCAGCACTGTTAGCAATATCTGTACTTTCATCTAATTGTAAAGAATAATACGGACTTTTAATCACTCTCTTCACTACTTAATTTTTAACACTGTCAGACATGTCTTCTATTCGCCACTTGACAGTGGTGTTTGACAATGAAATGAGATCAAAACTTTTTGATACTTTGTCTCCATGCATCCTAGAGGCCATTGCTTTGGCAGCAGGCAGAATTAGTTCCTCTGCTATTGTGTGTGGTTTTCCACACTTTGCTATTAAAAGAGAAACATCATACGAAGCACACACAGCAGTCTTATTATCACCCCTGGTTGCTATTTTTTCTATAATATTTTGTCTTGAAAGCAGTTCTTCAAATCTTCTTTGAAAATATTCAACAGGTTTGTTAGCATGCTCCTTATGCTTAGTTTCAAAATGCCGGCGAAGTTTGGTTGGCTTCATACTTTCATTGGACAATATTTCATAACAGAGAACACATTGTGGTTTCTGTTCACCTTCACTGCCTCTACATATAAATCCAAAGGATATGTATTCATCACAGTATTTACGGTTTTTGCGTTTCGACTGATGAGTCAGTGTCTTTTCACTTGAGCTTGTCGCACATTCACCTTCTATGTCACTACTGTCTCGTTTTAACATGCTTCCGGTTTTTAACCACCGATCCATCATACGATCAGATATTTGCAATAAATAGTCACTGATGTAGTTAATACAACTAAATATTAAGGTTCGGGAATCAAACACAGATGCACTGACTACAGACTGCTCAAGTTGCATTAACGTTTGGATGCAACTGTCGGTTCAAAACGTGAAGACGGTGAAGGAAGAGCGAAGCTGCAGCAATCAGTGTTCAGAACTTTAGCTCAGACTGAGCTCGCACGCCACGGTCCGACTGTGCGTGTTCAACACATGACAGGTTGGTAATCTCACACGTATAAATGCTTCGGTCCTACCGTACTGTGATTGCCTGACACCCGACATGTCACTTTCATGTACAGTGTTAAATGCATAAAAAACTAAAGAGAGAAAGAAAAGAAAAATAAATAAATTATATAATCAGAAAACGTTTATTTTTAATATTGCCATAATTATGAGAGCATGGGTACGTTACGTTGCCTTTGTATAACTGCATTATTATTTTTTTCTTTTAATATGCTTATTCACTTACATATATATATATATATATATATATATATATATATATATATATATATATATATATATATATATATATATATATATATATATATATATATATATATATATATATATATATATATATATATATATATATATATATATATATATATATATATATATATATGAAAATTTCAATTCAGTTCACGGACCCCCAGAACTACCTTTGCGGACCACCAGGGGTCCGCGGACCACAGATTGGGAACCACTGCTATAGATGAACAGAAGTAGAGAATACAGAAACTGGATATCATTTGAAATGCTACAATAAATGAAGTTGAAATTAATAGCAAAGCAAAGCACTGAAAAAACTCCACAGAATTGGAAATACTACTAAAAAGGTAAAATATATGAGTGACGGTTCGGATTACGCTAAGTATATTGAACACATCGGAAAGAGATTAAATTAATGAATAACAGCAAATAGGAAGGCCAGAAAAACTGTATACTCATGGAAGTAGTTCAAACCTTTGTAGGATGAATTTTGGACTATTCCAGCTGAATTCACCACTTTGTAAGATGACTGGGTTATCTCACCGCTTGTCACCTGTTGTCGTAAAGTTAATTACTATTTCACCACGTGTCACCCGTTGTCGGGATGATTACTTCTCACTACGTTAATATTAGTACCAGAAGGGTGCAAGGTAAGAATGGACAAGCAGTGGTTCCTTTATCTTAATTTATTCTAGAGTACAACACATTCGACGCCTCAATGCCCCCCACCCTATGACTATCACAATCTATGATCTATTCGTGCCCCGGGCAAAGTTCTAACTAACTGTGTCTGCCCTGGGTGGTTCTTGAAATACCCCAGGGGCAGGGCGTGGCTTGACATCCAATCCTGCCAATGAACTCAAGTGACATCCAGTCCTGCAAATCAACGCCAGGTTCGAAGTGGAGTCCCTCCTATTTCGGGGAGGGGCTATTTCAACAAGCCTATAGAACGGAAAAGTTCCAGGTCAGAGCGTGGCTATTGGGTATCTCTGCAGGGCATGTACATATGTACGGGTCACATGTTTGTGTTTCTTGTGGTTTAGGAAATGGCTAACTTCTTGGCCTTTCCCATCCTCTTCAGGTACTCGATGCCAGATGCTAAGTCTCATGGGTCCGGTCATATATCTCCTTGACACTTTCTACAAACATTGGCCGTACCGCAGAAAACAATTGGGAGAGTATTCTATTTCACCCTTGACTTCTAGCCTCTCGCGTTTCTCTTCACGACTTGTGGTGTTATAAGGGACCGAGGGTCCCTTATCCTTTAGGCCTCTTGGGGGGTTCATGGCACCGGGGGTTAGTTCCAGGTGCCTAGCCATAAATCTTGGTGGTCCCAAGGGAAAACATGGTCTGCACCCAAAACTCAATAAAAGTGAGGGCATGTAATAAAATATCTGTGCCCTCGACCATTACCCCTCAAGATTTGTTACAAGTTTCAGATTCTGGCTTCAGCATGATGGAAGTCATGCGACACCTTAACATGAAATAAAATAAGTGAAATTAGAGAAGAAGGCCAATTATAAGTGTTGGAACGTCCTTTGGCTTCATTTACCTCATCGTCATGCATAAGATAGGAGGGAAGGGATGGAGGATGAGCGATACGATTGTATATCGCCAAGAAATTACTTTCTAATCATATATATATATATATATATATATATATATATATATATATATATTATATATATAATATATATATATAAAATGTGTGTAGAATCATGACGGGTGAAGAAATTGTCTTTATTGGTCCTGGGCACAAAGAAACGTAAAGCAAAGAGAAGCGGAGATGGGGAGTGTTGCTAACTGTCAGATGTGAAGGGACAATAAGAGATGTGTAACAAATATGCAAGAGTATTCTGTTTAGACGTAGGCATAGAAAAAGGATCCATAACTGAAGGAAAACAAAGTACGTTTTAGTTTAATCTAAAACCAATAACAAATATATATATATATATATATATATATATATATATATATATATATATATATATATATATATATATATATATATATATATATATATATATATATATATATATATATATATATATATATATATATATATATATATATATATATATATATATATATATTTTATATATATATATATATATATATATATATATTAATATTCATATGCACTGAAGGAAAGTCAGGTGCTCATCTATGGTGTAAATTTTTAACATACCAAGTTAAATGATAGATTCGCTAAAGCACAATAGTAAAATTGAACTAGAATATAAACAATTACTCTTAGGATACGTTATTGCTTCTGGCGGACTTCAAAACCATTGATATCTTGTTTTTAAAGTTAATAGTGATTTTAGCCTCTAATAAAAATAAGAACTTAGCGTGACGGTTCAGATATTGTTTAAGTATTGACCTGTTATTGCCATTGGTATTGATGTTTATAGCCTCCCTGGACGTTTTAATATATATTTCGGTCATAGCTCATATGTTCGTCTATAGCGTAGAGCATTCTAGAGTTATTTAATTGTATTTGACTCTGGTTGGTTTTATAAGTGTTGTCGTTTTATATGAGTGGTCGTGGCTGGAAGAGATTTGATGACACGGATTGTGAATCATATTGCTGACATTATATATACCCAGTGGTAGCGTTTTGATCTGTACCCACGAGCTTTGCGACGCTTACATAGACATTCATATTCCTGTACACGCACACACACACTAATTTATACATACATATACCTTGGCTGTTTCCCCCTTTAATTGGGGGGTAGCCGACATCAAAAAAGGAAAACAGTTTGGGGAGAAGTTATTCTCCCCTCTACTCCCCTTCTTCTTTGACGTCTCACAGGAGGTAGGTACAAGGGGGGGGAATTCCTAGTCCCCCCGCCCCGTCCACTTTTAGTCGCCTTTTACGACACGCAGGGAATACGGTGAGGCTATTCTTTGATATTGTGCCCGCCCCACAGGGCACATTTTTCGTTTGGGCGTGCACAGCAGACAGACTGCACTGGCACTCCCTCCGTCTGCCTGAGCCTTCCTCAGCGGCAGGCGGGGTGGTGTAGAATAGCAGCGGCCTTCCCGCTCCTTCTTCTTCACCCTGGCCGCGTCTCGGAGAGTGATGGTAGTATCATCTCTCCTGGCTTCGACTCCCCAGCCTAGTGTGTGACCTATCTCGTCCACCCTAGGCTGGAGTGTAGCATAGCGCCCGGCAGCAGCAGTAACCCCAGTCGTCGCCGTCTCAATAATGTACATTTCAAAAAAGAATTAAATTATCTCCAACAACGTATAGCACGTCTAAATAAATTATAAAATTTTCACTCCAAAAGTTTATAATTATATATACTTTCAAGAATTAAAAACAAATCAGTCTTAAAAAAAAAATATTATTTTTAATATAAAACTCAGCTTCCATATATATGCAGAATATATCCGATGAAGTAATATATTTAAACTTATCTTTAAGAGCAGCTTTTATATCTTTATAAAGCTTTTAGAGTTGCATTCATTTGGAACATTTCTTGATCGTGGGATTCCTTTCTTAGAATGGATTTGTATTTATTTATTTTTATGAATGTGACACCGGACAGGCAAAAAAAATGCCCTTATCAATAAAGGACAGACACCAAGAAAATATAGAGACGCAAGAGAAGAAAAAGATTATGGACAAGGCAAAGATGAGGTAATGATACACCGAGGAAAATGACAGACAGAAAGAATAATCAAAGTACTTGGGACCTAGAGATACGGCAGGACTAGGCACTGAGATGACGATAAATCCGATTTTTGAAGAATGATATGCTATAAAATTTATGAAAGACAGAAGGAGGAAGAGAACTCCAGAGTATGGAGGTAGATGGGATGAAGCAGTCACTGAATCGACCAATCCACGAGCTACAAATCTCCACCCAGTACCTGTGAGACAAGGCCGCCTTAAGGTGAAGAGAATGAGAGTCCAGATTAGAAGTAAGAGAAGGGTCATTAATGAGTCTGACTGCCTTAGATTCAATCCAATCAAGGAGATAAGTATAAAAAGAAGCACCCCAAACGTGTGAACAGTATTCTAAGCAGGGACGGATAAGACCTTTATAGATTTTAAGTAACTGTAAAGAGTTAAATTAATGGCGAAAATGAAACAGAACCCCCAATTTTTTGGATGCCGATTTAGCAATTTGGATTATGTTATTCATCCAAGACAAGTTAAAGGCGATATGAAGTACTTATATGTTGATAAAATTAGAAGGGTAAATTTCGTTAGTTTTGAAAACAATAGGGCTATCAGGAGGAGAAGAAGATAAAGAGATAACCAGAAACTATCTTAAAGGCATTAAATTTAACTAATTTTTGGTGCCCCGGTCAGATACCCTCTGCAATTCGGAGTTGAGAGTAGAAGAAAGAATGATGCGATGTTGATTATGAGTAGCAGATAAAGGTTGTGAAGAAAAGGCAGAGGAAAAATGAAAGGTAGACTCGTCGGCAAAGGCGTGAAGAAGAGAGGAAGATGGAGACTGAAGAAGATCATTGATGAGGAGAAGGAACTGAGTAGGTGATAGAACATACCTCTATGGAACACCTCTGGAAACAGGTCAGAAAGAAAGGCAGAAATCTGAGAACAGAGAACAGTGGTAGGGAGTTTGTCCAATAGAGCCTTGTGCCAGACTCTATCCAAAGCCTTAGAGATATCAAGGGCAACAACAAAGGATTCCCCATAATTCCTCGGAGATGACGACCATTCATGAGTAAGATAGGACAGGGGGTCACCTGTGGATCTTACCTTGTGGAAGACGTACTGGTGATTGGAGATAAGAAAAGTGGATTCAAGACGTTTTAAAAAGGCAGCACTGAGCAAAGTTTTGAGAACTTTAGCGATAGAAGAGGTTTGGGCAATAGGTCGGTAGTTTGAAGGAATAGAGAGGTCACCCTTCTTAGGAACAGGTTGCACTAGAGCAGGCTTCCAAGATGAAGAATAGATACTGGTTGAGAGGATGAGGCAAAAAAGACAGCAAAGCACTGGAGCCAGTTCATCTGCAAATTCCTAAAGGAACCTTGCTGGAATACAATCGGGACCAGAGACCTTGTTAGTCTATAGCTAGCAAAGAACCTTATGAACTTTGCGTGAAAAAAGGATAAGGGAGGGCATAGGGTTAGAGAGGGGTAAAGATTGAGGGAGAGGTGCTGGAATCGGTAATGGAAGAGTTGGCAGAAAAATGAGAGCCAAAGAGAGTAGCTTTGTCAGTGAGAGAGTAAGCTATAGAGCGATCAGAATGAATGAGAGTGGGAAAGCTTGAGTTACAAAAGTTTTTGGAGAGGTCTTTGGCTAAGGACCAGAAACAATTGTCAGTGGGAGAGGAGTTAAGAACATCAGCTTTCCTTCTTATAAAAGAAGCCTTAAACCTTCGAATCTGAGCAGTACAGTGATTCCTAGCTAATATAAAAGCAGAATAAGATAAATCAAAAGCAGAGGCTTAGTACGACTGGTGTGCCCAATCCCTGGCCTGAATAGCCATGAAGCAGGCATGGTCAAACGAAGGATTAGGGGGAGAAAAAGTTTTCGTAGAGGAGGGGATTAAAGCCTCCATTCCCGAGGTTATGATATCGGCAACTTTTAGGGCTACCTGATCAGGGTTGCAGGACTGAAAGCAGTAGTCATCCCCTGGGAAGTTAGAGAGGAAGTCTTGCAAACCTTCATGTTGGATACGCTCAAAGTGCCAAAGATGGCACTGAGAAGGAGGGACTAATAGAGGGGGAGCAAAAATGGAAGAGATTGAGATCACAGAGTGGTCAGATTTACCAAGAGGGGAGAGCACACAATAAGAGCATTTTGAAGGGTTAGAAGTAAGAAATAGGTCAAGAGTGCTGGTTCCTTTTCATGTCGATTGGGAATACGAGTAGGATGTTTGATAATATGCTCCAGATAGTGAGTAATAGAGAAAGCAAGGGCCTCACTTCCTCCCACATCAGTGTGAGATGAATTAAGCCACTCACTGTGGTGTACACTGAAGTCTCCGAATTAGAAAACTTCGGTATGTGGGTAAGATGATAGCAAGGACTCATGGCAAGAGGATAGATATTCAAACAAAGACACAGAAGTAGTGGAGCTTAGAGAACATTAGCAGAAGCAATGGAATATAGTGATAGTGGAGAGATATATTTTCAGCAAGAGAACATCAAATTCAATGAGCCTTGCAATAGAAGTGTTCGCGTTGCAGTAGGCACAGACCCTACCTTTGGAATGAAAGCGAGCATACAGGTTATAGTAAGAGATTTTAAATGGGTCAGTGGCAGCATGCCTAGACAACTGGGTTTCAGAGAGAATGAAAAGGTTAGGGAGGGAAGTGCCCAAGTGCTGTTCCACAGACGAATGATTAGATTCAGGCCACGAATGTTAGAAAAGTGAAGAGTGAAAGAAGCAGATCATTCAGGAGATGCAAGGTTAAGGGCAGAACCATTATCACCACCATTACTTCACTCTTTGATAGAATAATATTTGTTCTCATTAGACATATTTATTCATTTTAGGCATCTTGCATTTAGAATGAGCACAGGAAGTAAAGTTTATGAGCTAGATATGTTTTCGCATCTGCTGATAGATCTTTGTTATTTGAAAGTAGCAAATTAAGTTGCTAAGTTACACACAATCAAGAAATTATGAACTGAACTCTAAATGGAAAGAATCCTTTCACTCTTATTGTGACCTGGACATGCTTTAGAATGAAAAGAAGACAATCTTCTTTTAAATTTTATTTTGAAAAAGGGATACTCGTATATTCCAGGGAAATCAATAAAGATTATGGTGCTAATTCATAGATTTTCTTACCTAGTACACTGGATACAGATGTTTGTAGCACGATATAAGATAGTTATAGGAACATAGAACATAAATTTTCTTTTCTTTCGCCAGCTAAGAGTCTTGGACGCATACTACTAAGTATGACTTAAAGTATGTTTTTTTTTTCTTTTATGTATGACTAGTGAAACAGAGTGTTACATTAGCAGATGCCAATGATTCTCGCCTGTCGAGTTATACAGACTTAAAGAACACGTTGACTTTCAATAGAATAGTGTTAATATATTTTCACACTTCCTTCTACGGATCCTGCAGAAAGGTAGTATGTATTCCTAGACAATATGAACACTTTTTTCTACCTTCAGGCCATTGTAGAAAAGGGCTTTTGAAACACACAAGAAGATCAAGACCCAAAGACAGATTTTAAGATTTTCTTCTCTTTCCCTTTGACCTTAAGGACCCATTTCAAGGTTGTGGCTATTGGTGGGGGTATCCTTAGCCGCGGATGGCTGGTGATAAAAGAATGTAATGAAAACCTCGAATACTGGGAGAAGCGGAGTCCTATCACGACAGTCTGACAATGGCCATGATTTAGTGGGGCTCGGTTATTGTCGATAAAATAACTATGATCGTTTTATATGTCCGGGGGAAAAAGGGGTCGTCGCCAGAAATGGAGCGACAGAGGTGGTTGGGAGGAAAGAACAGGATACCTAACAGAAATATAATACATATAATTGATAAAGATGTGATACTCCAGGAGGGATTGGATGTTATGAGTGATCAAGAGGGTACCAGTTATATGCATGGTGTTACTAGCACGTATTAAAACTTTTCAATCTGCTATGTGATAGAGATTTAATGAAGAAAAGTAGGTAAGCGTATTGAGAGGCCTTGTGCAGTCGCAAATTATATTGTAGAGCATAGAAAACTAAAGAAAAACTTGTTCTCAAAACCAGTTAAAGTAGTTGTAATGGAGTAAAATTATC
>JAXCGZ010022655.1:210000-217500 GCA_037179515.1 Halocaridina rubra | reverse complement strand
GACACTGAGTGTCTTACTCTAACCCTCTGTTCCCTTCCTTCTAAGTAAGTTTTTATCCATTCCAAGACATTTCCACCTATTCTAGCCATTGATTGCAGCTTCCTAATAAGTCTCCCATGTGGAACAGTGTCAAACGCTTTCTGGAAGTCTAGGAATATGCAATCTGCCCAACCCTCTCTTTCCTGTAAGATTTGGCTTACCTCATCATAAAATTCTAATAAGTTTGTTACTGTTGATCTTCCTTCTCTGAAGCCATGTTGCCTCACTGACAAAAAGTTGAAGGATTCCAAGTGAAGAGAGATATGTTTCCTTAGTAGTTTCTCCATAAGTTTGCAAACTATGCTGGTCAAGGAAACTGGTCTATAGTTCAGAGCCGTATCCCTCCTTCCCTTTTTGAAGATAGGTATCACATTTGCTTGTTTCCAGCATCTTGGAATCTCCCCCGACTCCAATGACTCCTTAAATATGATACTTAGTGCCACTGATATTGTGTTTGCGCATTTTTTAAGCACATGAGGGGATATGTCATCAGGACCTGTAGCTTTATGAACATCTAAATCCATCAGCGCCTTGCATACCTCTGTGGCTGTAAGGTTGATGTTCTCTAATACCGGCCCTTGAGCTTCTATCACTGCAATCTGAGGGGGTGGGGTATTTTCTACTGTAAATACTGACTGAAACTCCTTGTTCAATTCTTTGCAGATCTCTTCGTCCGTCTCAGTGATGCTTCCATCCGCTCTCTTTAGCCTTAAAACCTGTTCTTTTACCTTCAGTTTTCCTCTGATAAAGCTGTGGAAAAGCTTGGGATTTTCTTTAGCCTTCCTGGTGATGTCCCTCTCATAATCTTTCTCTGCCTCTCTCCTTTTACTTAGGTAGTCATTTCTTGCTCTTTTGTAGGTTTGCCAGGCATTTATGTTTTTTCTCCTTCTATACCTTTTCCAGCATTTGTCTCTCCACTCCTTAGCTCTTTTACACCCATTATCGAACCATTTCTCTCTGGCATGAATTACACCTACTTTGGTGACAGGTATGCAGCAATCTACTATCTTCCCATATTTCTCACAAAAGATGTCATACATTTCTTGTACAGATTTGTTGTAAAATAAGGTTCTCCAGTCAATAACTGCAAAAAGCTCATTCATTTTGATGTAATCTCCTTTCTGATAGTTCCTCCTCATGTCCTCAGTGCCTCTACTCTCAGGAAGAATGTCTTCAATGATATACTCCATCAACAACACACAGTGGTCATTCTTTCCAATTGGTGGTTCATACTCAATATTTTCAATATCCAACACATTATCTGTGAACACCAGATCAAGTAGTGATGGCTCATCCCCACCCCTGGCTCTTGTTGGTTCCATTACATGTTGGTGTAGGAAATTCCCTTGTACGCAATCTAGGAATCTTGCCCCAAAGGAGTCCTCACCACTGTGTGGGTCAAGATTTATCCAATCTATCTCTTTATGATTAAAGTCTCCCATAATCAAAATCCTACATTTTTTCTCCCGTGCCATGTTAACAACTGAGTTTATGACTTCAATCGTACCTATATGACTTTCCTCATAAATTTCAAGCCTATTTTGGTTCCTTGGTGGGTTGTATACAACAGTTATTATAATGCTCTCTGACCCAGTATTTATGCGAGCAACAAGAAATTCCCTGAACTCACTTTCTATAGCCAAGTTTATCTCTTCAGCTTGAATCCTCTCACTTATGAGCAGTGCTATCCCTCCACCAGTCCTCTCAGATCTTTCGACCCTTAGTATTCTGAAGCCCTTAGGAAAAACTGTGACACTGTTTATGTCCTCACTCAACTTAGTCTCTGTAATTGCTACTATATCTGCCTTACTGTTGTGAATCCTATCTTTTAATTCTACTGCCTTACCAGCTAATCCATCAGCATTTGTGTATAACAATCTTAATGAGGCCCCATCCCCTGATCTTCTGTCATTATCTTCTTTATCTCTATCTTTATCTTTTGTGTGAGTGTGTGTGTGTGTGTGTGTGTATATATATATATATATATATATATATATATATATATATATATATATATATATATATATATATATATATATATATATATATGCCTTTGTGTGAGTTAAGTAATAGCCAATGAAGATAAATTGAAGATTGTTTTTAGCCTATTTTGAACTTAAGAAACGTGTCGCTCACTCTTAAAGTAGACAAGAATTGTTTGTAACTCCTTTTTCTTTCTTTTTTTTCACAAACTTTTTTGTTTTATTTATTTACTTTCCGTGAGGGCTATTTTGATCATGTTCTCTTGCATTGTCCCGCTCTTTTCTTCAAGTTAATTTAGCCAATTTCATTTTTACCTGCCAAGAGCAGCATCCATTGCCATTGTTTGAGTTTTTGTTCATTCTTCTCTCATTTTATCTTATTTTCGCAATTATATATTCACGTTTGCTCAAGTCCTTATCAGCGAATAAGTATTTTTGCATTGCACAGAAAATTACAGGACTTTTTTCAAACAGAGTGCATTAGTTAGAATAGAATACACAAACAAACATGCGCACACACACATACACACATATATATATATATATATATATATATATATATATATATATATATATATATATATATATATGAATCATTTTTTACCCCGACCGGGACTCGAACCTAGGACTTATGATTACTAAGTCAAGGCGCTACCACTACACCACAGAAGGTTAAAAGGAACCCAACCTTATAGCTTATATCTGCTATACTTAGGAATGAACGCATTCTAACTGAATGCCACTATGTTCATATTACAGATTCCCCAACCTCACACGTGGTTCATTTTAGCATTTAATTCAATTCCCAATCTCATTCGGGCCATGAAATTATCAAATAAGCACATTACATATGTGAAAACATGAATCATTTTTTACCCCGACCGGGACTCGAACCTAGGACTTATGATTACTAAGTCAAGGCGCTACCACTACACCACAGAAGGTTAAAAGGAACCCAACCTTATAGCTTATATCTGCGTTCATTCCAAAGTATAGCAGATATAAGCTATAAGGTTGGGTTCCTTTTAACCTTCTGTGGTGTAGTGGTAGCGCCTTGACTTAGTAATCATAAGTCCTAGGTTCGAGTCCCGGTCGGGGTAAAAAATGATTCATGTTTTCACATATGTAATGTGCTTATTTGATAATTTCATGGCCCGAATTAGAATGGGAATTGAATTAAATGCTAAAATGAACCACGAGTGAGGTTGGAGAATCTGTAATATGAACATAGTGGCATTCAGTTAGAATGCGTTCATTCCTAAGTATAGCAGATATAAGCTATAAGGTTGGGTTCCTTTTAACCTTCTGTGTTGTAGTGGTAGCGCCTTGACTTAGTAATCATAAGTCCTAGGTTCGAGTCCCGGTCGGGGTAAAAAATGATTCATGTTTTCACATATGTAATGTGCTTATTTGATAATTTCATGGCCCGAATGAGATTGGGAATTGAATTAAATGCTAAAATGAAGCCACGAGTGAGGTTGGGGAATCTGTAATATGAACATAGTGGCATTCAGTTAGAATGCGTTCATTCCTAAGTATAGCAGATATAAGCTATAAGGTTGGGTTCCTTTTAACCTTCTGTGGTGTAGTAGCATCGCCTTGACTTAGTAACCATAAGTCCTAGGTTCGAGTCCTGGTCGGGGTAAAAAATGATTCATGTTTTCACATATGTAATGTGCTTATTTGATCATTTCATGGCCCGAATGAGATTGGGAATTGAATTAAATGCTAAAATGAAGCCACGAGTGAGGTTGGGGAATCTGTAATATGAACATAGTGGCATTCAGTTAGAATGCGTTCATTCCTAGGTATAGCAGATATAAGCTATAAGGTTGGGTTCCTTTTAACCTTCTGTGGTGTAGTGGTAGAGCCTTGACTTAGTAACCATAAGTCCTAGGTTCGAGTCCCGGTCGGGGTAAAAAATGATTCATGTTTTCACATATGTAATGTGCTAATTTGATAATTTCATGGCCCGAATGAGATTGGGAATTGAATTAAATGCTAAAATGAAGCCACGAGTGAGGTTGGGGAATCTGTAATATGAACATAGTGGCATTCAGTTAGAATGCGTTCATTCCTAAGTATAGCAGATATAAGCTATAAGGTAGGGTTCCTTTTAACCTTCTGTGGTGTAGTGGTAGCGCCTTGACTTAGTAATCATAAGTCCTAGGTTCGAGTCCCGGTCGGGATAAAAATTGATTCATGTTTTCACATATGTAATGTGCTTATTTGATAATTTCATGGCCCGAATGAGATTGGGAATTGAATTAAATGCTAAAATGAAGCCACGAGTGAGGTTGGGGAATCTGTAATATGAACATAGTGGCATTCAGTTAGAACGCGTTCATTCCTAAGTATAGCAGATATAAGCTATAAGGTTGGGTTCCTTTTAACCTTCTGTGGTGTAGTGGTATCGCCTTGACTTAGTAACCATAAGTCCTAGGTTCGAGTCCCGGTCGGGGTAAAAAATGATTCATGTTTTCACATATGTAATGTGCTTATTTGATAATTTCATGGCCCGAATGAGATTGGGAATTGAATTAAATGCTAAAATGAAGCCACGAGTGAGGTTGGGGAATCTGTAATATGAACATAGTGGCATTCAGTTAGAATGCGTTCATTCCTAGGTATAGCAGATATAAGCTATAAGGTTGGGTTCCTTTTAACCTTCTGTGGTGTAGTGGTAGCGCCTTGACTTAGTAACCATAAGTCCTAGGTTCGAGTCCCGGTCGGGGTAAAAAATTATTCATGTTTTCACATATGTAATGTGCTTATTTGATAATTTCATGGCCTGAATGAGATTGGGAATTGAATTAAATGCTAAAATGAAGCCACGAGTGAGGTTGGGGAATCTGTAATATGAACATAGTGGCATTCAGTTAGAATGCGTTCATTCCTAAGTATAGCAGATATAAGCTATAAGGTTGGGTTCCTTTTAACCTTCTGTGGTGTAGTGGTAGCGCCTTGACTTAGTAATCATAAGTCCTATGTTCGAGTCCCGGTCGGGATAAAAATTGATTCATGTTTTCACATATGTAATGTGCTTATTTGATAATTTCATGGCCCGAATGAGAATGGGAATTGAATTAAATGCTAAAATGAACCACGAGTGAGGTTGGGGAATCTGTAATATGAACATAGTGGCATTCAGTTAGAATGCGTTCATTCCTAAGTATAGCAGATATAAGCTATAAGGGTGGGTTCCTTTTAACCTTCTGTGGTTTAGTGGTAGCGCCTTGACTTAGTAATCATAAGTCCTAGGTTCGAGTCCCGGTCGGGGTAAAAAATGATTCATGTTTTCACATATGTAATGTGCTTATTTGATAATTTCATGGCCCGAATGAGATTGGGAATTGAATTAAATGCTAAAATGAACCACGAGTGAGGTTGGGGAATCTGTAATATGAACATAGTGGCATTCAGTTAGAGTGCGTTCATTCCTAAGTATAGCAGATATAAGCTATAAGGTTGGGTTCCTTTTAACCTTCTGTGGTGTAGTGGTAGCGCCTTGACTTAGTAATCATAAGTCCTAGGTTCGAGTCCCGGTCGGGGTAAAAAATGATTCATGTTTTCACATATGTAATGGGCTTATTTGATATATATATATATATATATATATATATATATATATATATATATATATATATATATATATATATATATATATATATATATATATATATATATATATATATATATATATATATATATATATATATATATATATGTATGTATGTATGTATGTATGTATGTATGTATGTATGCATATATATATATATATATATATATATATATATATATATATATATATATATATATATATATATATATATATATACATTTATATATTTATTTCTTCCTTCCCACAGGTAGGCTTTTTAGCCTGTCAGTGCGGAGCATCTTCTTCAGTTGATGCTCCTATTGGTATCACGTGCAGAGAAATACAATGTCCTATTTGCAGGTCCTATCGACAGAGGTGTTTGGTCCACGGCTCTCAAAAATTTAAGAGCTATCCTTTTCCACCACCAGAGGGACTCGCCCAGTATGAGTTAACTCTCCCCTGGGAAATACACACACACACACACATATATATATATATATATATATATATACATATATATATATATATATATATATATATATATATATATATATATATATATATATATATATATATATATATATATATATATATATATATATATATATATATGAATCATTTTTTACCCCGACCGGGACTTGAACCTAGGACTTATGGTTACTAAGTCAAGAAGCTACCACTACACCACAGAAGGTTAAAAGGAACCCTACCTTATAGCTTATATCTGCTATACTTAGGAATGAACGCATTCTAACAGAATGCCACTATGTTCATATTACAGATTCCCCAACCTCACTCGTGGCTTCATTTTAGCATTTAATTCAATTCCCAATCTCATTCGGGCCATGAAATTATCAAATAAGCACATTACATATGTGAAAACATGAATCATTTTTTACCCCGACCGGGACTCGAACCTAGGGCTTATGGTTACTAAGTCAAGGCGCTACCACTACACCACAGAAGGTTAAAAGGAACCCAACCTTATAGCTTATATCTGCTATACTTAGGAATGAACGCATTCTAACTGAATGCCACTATGTTCATATTACAGATTCCCCAACCTCACTCGTGGCTTCATTTTAGCATTTAATTCAATTCCCAATCTCATTCGGGCCATGAAATGATCAAATAAGCACATTACATATGTGAAAACATGAATCATTTTTTACCCCGACCGGGACTCGAACCTAGGACTTATGGTTACTAAGTCAAGGCGCTACCACTACACCACAGAAGGTTAAAAGGAACCCAACCTTATAGCTTATATCTGCTATACTTAGGAATGAACGCATTCTAACTGAATGCCACTATGTTCATATTGCAGATTCCCCAACCTCACTCGTGGCTTCATTTTAGCATTTAATTCAATTCCCAATCTCATTCGGGCCATGAAATTATCAAATAAGCACATTACATATGTGAAAACATGAATCATATTTTTACCCCGACCGGGACTCGAACCTAGGACTTATGGTTACTAAGTCAAGGCGCTACCACTACACCACAGAAGGTTAAAAGGAACCCAACCTTATAGCTTATATCTGCTATACTTAGGAATGAACGCATTCTAACTGAATGCCACTATGTTCATATTACAGATTCCCCAACCTCACTCGTGGCTTCATTTTAGCATTTAATTCAATTCCCAATCTCATTCGGGCCATGAAATTATCAAATAAGCACATTACATATGTGAAAACATATTATATATATATATATATATATATATATATATATATATATATATATATATATATATATATATATATATATATATATATATATATATATATATATATATATATATATATATATATATATATATATATATATATATATATATATATATATATATATATATATATATATATATAT
>JAXCGZ010022655.1:205000-207500 GCA_037179515.1 Halocaridina rubra | reverse complement strand
TATATATATATATATATATATATATATATATATGTGTGTGTGTGTGTGTGTGTGTGTGTGTGTGTGTGTGTGTGTGTGTGCAATTTCCTAAATTGTAATTACCTTATTGTTCTTATGGGAATGAACCCCAAGCTCGTAACTTCTCGTCTCCTGGTTGGTTCCATTTTGTACTTAGTGATACTTATCATACTTGTCCTTAAAACTATACATTGAGTTAGCATTAACTGCCTCCTCGCTCAGCGAATTCCCATATTCAACTATTATTACACTTAACAAAAGTACTTCTTTAAATTCTGCAAAGAACTTTTCTTACGAAGCTTCCAACTATGACTCTAGTTCTAGTGCCAGCCATATCAAACTATCGATCCCTATCCACTCTGTCATAACCATGATGAAATTTAAAAACCGTCACCATATCCCAACTAATTCTTTTAACTTCAAGTAATGGTAAATCTAATTCCCTCAGCCTCTCTTTATATATGAAGCTGCGTATTCCTGGCGCCAGTTTCATGGCAGGTTTTTTATTTTTTTCCAACTTAACTACGTGCTTTTTCAAGTGTGGATTCCAAAAATATTTAAGCTTTGGCCTCACATAGGATACATAAATATTTCTGAGCATTTCCTTGTCCATGTGCTTGAAGGTTACCCTTACATTTCCAAAGAAAGCATATGCTGCCCTAACTATGTCATTTATATGCATTTCTGGAGATAACTCTGCCAGTGTGTTTACTCCTAGATATCTCTCATTCTCTGTCTCTTGAAGTTCTGGTCCTGCCATTGAGTAGTCAAGCTTGGGCATTCTTGCACTTGTACCCATTCTCATTGCCTTACATTCAGAAGTATTCAGTTTCATTATCCATTTTTCTGATCCCTCATGCAGGCTATTTAGGTCTCCCTGAAGTTCTTTACCATTATTCTCATCTGACTTTCTTCACAATCTTTGCATCATCTGCTAATATATTATTGAATGAATTTACAGACTCTGGTAGGTCATTTACATATACAAGGAACAAAAGTGGCCCTAAAACTGTGGAACTTTACTACTAAGTCTTCTCCATTCATATACTGACAGTCTTACTCTAAACCTCTGTTCCCTTCCTTCTAAGTAAGTTTTTACAAAATTCGTATTACCTCATCATAAAAGTCTAATAAGTTTGTTACTATTGATCTACCTTCTCTGAAGCCATGTTGTCTCACTGACAAAAAATTGAAGGATTCTAAGTGAAGAGAGATGTGTTTTCTTAGAATTTTCTCCATAATTTTGCAAACTATGCTGGTCACATAAATAGGTCTTTAATTTAGAGTCGTATCCCTCATTCCTTTTTTGGAAGATAGGTACCACGTGTGCTTGTTTCCAGCATCTTGGAATCTACCCTGATTCCAGATACTTTTTAAATATGATACTTAGAGACGCTGATATTGATTTAGCGCATTTCTTAAGTACATAAGGGGATTTATCATCATGACCTGTAGCTTTCTGGACTCTAACTTTATCAACGCTTTGCATACCTCTGTGGCTGAAAAGATGATTTTCTTTAATACTGGCCCATGAACTCCTGACTCTGCAATCTGAGGGAGTGAGGTTTTTCTACTGTAAATACAGACTGAAACTCATTCAATTCTTCGCAGATCTCTTCACCCATCTCAGTGATGCTTCCATCCGCTCTCTTTAGTTTCAAATCTGTTCTTTTACCTTCAGCTTTCCTCTGATAAATCTGTGGAAAAGTTTGGGATTTTCTTAGGCCTTCTTGGTGATATACCTTTCATATTCTCTCTCTGCCTCTCTTTTTTAACTTAGGTAATCATTTCTTGCTCTTTTATGTCTTCCAGGCATTTATGTTTTTTCTCCTCCAGTAGCTTTTCCAGCATTTGTCTCTCCACTCCTTTGCTCTCTTACACTCGTTATTGAACCATTTCTCCCTGCATGAATAACTCCTATTTTGGTGTAAGGTATGCAACAATCTACTATCTTCCCATATTCTTCACATAAGATGTCGTACATTTCTTGTACAGACTTAATGTTAAATAAGGTCCCTCAGTCAATAACTGCAAAATTTTCATTAATTTTGATGTAAGCTCCTTTTGGATAGTTCCTTCTCGTGTCCTCAGTGCTTCTACTTTCAGGCAGAACATCTTCGATGATATACTCCATCAACAACACACAGTGATCACCCTTTCCATTTGGTGGTTCATACTAAACTTTTTCAATATCCAACACATTATCTGTGAATACAAGATCAAGCAGCGATGACTCATCCCCACCCCTGGACCTTGTTGATTCCAGTACATGTTGGTGTATTAAATTCCCTTATACACAATCTAGGAATCTTGCCTTTATTGAGTCCTGTCCACTGTGTGGTTCAAAATTTTTCCAATCTATCTCTCTATCATTAAAATCTCCCATAGTCAAAATCCTATATTTTTTCTCCCGTGCAATGTTAACAACTGAGTTTATGACTTCAATGGTACCTATATGACTCTCTTCATAAACTTCTAGCCT
>JAXCGZ010022655.1:182500-190000 GCA_037179515.1 Halocaridina rubra | reverse complement strand
ATGTCCTTCTAAATATGTTACATTACCAGTAATTTGCTGTTGCTGATCAGTAGCAAGGTTCCTTAAGGAGTTTGCAGATGAACTGGCTCCCGTGCTTTGCCGTCTTTTTCGCCTCATTCTGTCAACCAGTATCTATCCTTCATTTTGGAAGTATGCTCTAGTTCAACCTGTTCCTAAGAAGGATGACCGCTCTATACCTTCAAACTACCGACTTTTTGCCCTAACCTCCTCTTTTGCTAAAGTTTTCGAAACTTTACTCAATGCTCACTTCTTGAAACGCCTTGAATCTGACTCATCATCTCCGATCACCAGTACGGCTTCCTCAAGGCAAGACCCACTGGTGACGTGTCCTATGTTACTTATGTATGGTCATCTTCTCTGAGGAACTTTGGGGAATCCTTTGTCGTCGCCCTTGATATCTCTAAGGCTTTTGACAGAGTCTGGCACAAGGCTCTGTTGGCCAAACTTCCTGCCTATGGCTTTACCCCTTATTTCTGTTCTCTGATTTCCAGATTTCTTATCTGACCGTTTTATATCTGTAGTTGTTGATGGTGCGACATCTAGCCCTTTCTCTGTTACCAGTGGTGTTCCACAGGGCTCTGTTCTTTCACCCACTCTGTTTCTTCTCTACATCAATGATCTTCTACAATCCCCATCTTCCTCTCCTCTTCATGCCTTTGCTGATGATTCTACCCTTCACTTTTCCTCAGCCTTTTCTTCACAACCTTCATTTGCTACTAGCAATCAGTCTCGTATCACTCTTTCTTCTACTCTCAACTCCGATTTGCAGAGGGAATCTGAGTGGGGCACTCAAAATTTAGTTAAATTCATTGCCTTCAAGACACAGTTTCTGGCTGTCTCTTTATCTTCTTCTCCTCCTGATAACCCCATTGTCATCGAAACTAACGAAATTTATCCTCTTAATTCTATCAAAATATTAGGAATCCATATAGCCTCTAACTTGTCTTGGAGGAATCACATAATCCAAATTTCTAAATCTTCATCCAAAAAATTGGGGGTTTTGTTTCGTTTCCGTCATTACTTTTCCTCTTTACAGCTACTTAAAATTTATAAAGTTTTTATCGGTTCCTGCTTAGAATACTGCTCACACATCTGGGGTGCGTCTTCTTATACTTATCTCCTTGATAGGGTTGAATCTAAGGCAGTCAGACTCATTAATGATCCTTCTCTTACTTCTAATCTGGATTCTCTCTCTCTTCGCCGTGAGGCATCTTCCCTTGCTCTTTTATATCGCCGCTACTACTTCCATCGCTGCTCCTGATGAATTGGCGAGTTGCATCCCTCCCCCGCTGCCGAGGCCGCGTAACACTAGCCAAGCGGCCTCATCTCACAGGTACTGTGTGGAGATTTGTAGCACGCGGATTGGTCGGTGCAGCGACTACTTCTTCCCATCTACCTCCAGACTCTGGAACTCTCTTCCTCCTTCTGTCTTCCCCAATTCTTATGACCTAGCATCCTTGAAAAAGCGGATCTATCGTCATCTCAGGGCCTAGTCCTCCATATTTCTGGGTCCTCTGTACTTTGACTGTTTTTTCTATCTGCCGCTTTCCTTTGTGTGATATTACCTCATCTCTGCCTTGTCCTTAACCTTGTTCTTTTCCTTCGTCTTGGTGGTTTATTGTGCGTACCTTTATTGATTAGGGCAGTTTTTGCCTGTACCGGTGTCATACTCATAAAAAAAGTTTTAAAGATAATATTTAAGCCTACGTATACAAATAATTTATTTATTTAGCATGTTTATCTTTTATTTAGTTTCTACTTTTTGTATTTATATATTATTTCTAATAGTAATATATTTATATATGTATTTATTATTGCTTTGTAATAGAGAAGTTTCTTCTTATGATTGTCGTGCATTGTATGCTGAATTTATGGCATGAAAACGTTCGTTTGTAGGCTATGTATTCATAGGTAAATACACATACAATTGGCTGGATGTCCTTTTAAGCATTCCTTAGACCTTCCCTGTTTGCTGTTGCTGCACGATCAGGCTTCATCCTTAGAGGCTTAAGCGCACTCTAAAGCTTCATGGATTGTCTACACAAATGCTGATGGATTAGCTGGTAAGGCAGTAGAATTAAAAGATAGGATTCACAACAGTAAGGCAGATATATTAGCAATTACAGAGACTAAGTTGAGTGAGGACATAAACAGTGTCACAGTTTTTCCTAAGGGCTTCAGAATACTAAGGGTTGAAAGATCTGAGAGGACTGGTGGAGGGATAGCACTGCTCATAAGTGAGAGGATTCAAGTTGAAGAAATAAACTTGGCTATAGAAAGTGAGTTCAAGGAATTTCTTGTTGCTCGCATAAATACTGGGTCAGAGAGCATTATAATAACTGTTGTATACAACCCACCAAGGAACCAAAATAGGCTTGAAATTTATGAGGAATGTCATATAGGTACTATTGAAGTCATAAACTCAGTTGTTAACATGGCACGGGAGAAAAAATGTAGGATTTTGATTTGGGAGACTTTAATCATAAAGAGATAGATTGGATAAATCTTGACCCACACAGTGGTGAGGACTCATTTGGGGCAAGATTCCTAGATTGCGTACAAGGGAATTTCCTACACCAACATGTAATGGAACCAACAAGAGCCAGGGGTAGGGATGAGCCATCACTACTTGATCTAGTGTTCACAGATAATGTGTTGGATATTGAAAATATTGAGTATGAACCACCAATTGGAAAGAGTGACCACTGTGTGTTGTTGATGGAGTATATCATTGAAGACATTCTTCCTGAGAGTAGAGGCACTGAGGACATGAGGAGGAACTATCCGAAAGGAGATTACATCAAAATGAATGAGCTTTTTGCAGTTATTGACTGGAGAACCTTATTTTACAACAAATCTGTACAAGAAATGTATGACATCTTTTGTGAGAAATATGGGAAGATAGTAGATTGCTGCATACCTGTCACCAAAGTAGGTGTAATTCATGCCAGAGAGAAATGGTTCGATAATGGGTGTAAAAGAGCTAAGGAGTGGAGAGACAAATGCTGGAAAGGGTATAGGAGGAGAAAAAACATAAATGCCTGGCAAACCTACAAAAGAGCAAGAAATGACTACCTAAGTAAAAGGAGAGAGGCAGAGAGAGATTATGAGAGGGACATCACCAGGAAGGCTAAAGAAAATCCCAAGCTTTTCCACAGCTTTATCAGAGGAAAACTGAAGGTAAAAGAACAGGTTTTAAGGCTAAAGAGAGCGGATGGAAGCATCACTGAGACGGACGAAGAGATCTGCAAAGAATTGAACAAGGAGTTTCAGTCAGTATTTACAGTAGAAAATACCCCACCCCCTCAGATTGCAGTGATAGAAGCTCAAGGGCCGGTATTAGAGAACATCAACCTTACAGCCACAGAGGTATGCAAAGCGCTGATGGATGTAGATGTTCATAAAGCTACAGGTCCTGATGACATATCCCCTCATGTGCTTAAAAAATGCGCAAACACAATATCAGTGGCACTAAGTATCATATTTAAGGAGTCACTGGAGTCGGGGGAGATTCCAAGATGCTGGAAACAAGCAAATGTGATACCTATCTTCAAAAAGGGAAGGAGGGATACGGCTCTGAACTATAGACCAGTTTCCTTGACCAGCATAGTTTGCAAAGTTATGGAGAAACTACTAAGGAAACATATCTCTCTTCACTTGGAATCCTTCAACTTTTTGTCAGTGAGGCAACATGGCTTCAGAGAAGGAAGATCAACAGTAACAAACTTATTAGAATTTTATGATGAGGTAAGCCAAATCTTACAGGAAAGAGAGGGCTGGGCAGATTGCATATTCCTAGACTTCCAGAAAGCGTTTGACACTGTTCCACATGGGAGACTTATTAGGAAGCTGCAATCAATGGCTAGAATAGGTGGAAATGTCTTGGAATGGATAAAAACTTACTTAGAAGGAAGGGAACAGAGGGTTAGAGTAAGACACTCAGTGTCTGAATGGAGAAGAGTTAGTAGTGGAGTTCCACAGGGTTCAGTTTTAGGGCCACTTTTGTTCCTTGTATATGTAAATGACCTACCAGAGTCTGTAAATTCATTCATGAATATGTTTGCAGATGATGCAAAGATTGTGAAGAAAGTAAAAAACGAGAACAATGGTAGAGAACTTCAGGAGGATCTAAATAATCTGCATGAGTGGTCAGAAAAGTGGCTAATGAAATTCAATACCTCAAAATGTAAGGTAATGAGAATGGGTACAAGTGCAAGAAGGCCCAAGCTTGACTACTCGGTGGCTGGAGTACAACTTCAAGAGACAGAAAATGAGAGAGATCTAGGAGTAAACATACTGGCAGATGTGTCTCCAGAAATACATATAAATGGCGTAGTAAGGGCAGCATATGCATTCTTATCAAATGTAAGGGTAGCCTTCAGGCACATGGACAAGGAAATGTTCAGAAATATTTATGTAACCTATGTGAGGCCAAAACTCGAATATGCAGCCCCCTTTTGGAATCCGCACTTGAAAAAGCACATAGCTAAGCTTGAAAAAGTTCAGAGACATGCCACGAAACTGGTGCCAGAAATACGCAATCTCGGTTATGATGAGAGGCTGAGGGAATAAGACTTGCCATCACTCGAAGCTAGAAGAGTAAGGGGGGGATATGGTGACAGTCTTTAAATTCCTTCATGGTTATGATAGAGTGGATAGGGATCGATATTTCGATATGGCTGGCTCTAGAACTAGAGGTCATAGTTTGAAGCTTCGTAAGAAAATTTCTTTGCAGGATGTAAGGAAATACTTTTTCAGTGTAAGAGTAGTTGATAATTGGAATTGGCTAAACGAGGAGGTAGTCAATGCTATCTCAATCCATAGTTTTAAGGACAGGTACGATAAGTATCACTAAGTCTAAAATGGAACCGATCAGGAGACGGGAAGATACCAGCTTTGGGCTCTTTCCCGTAAACACAATTAGGTAATCACAATTAGGTAATCACACATACACACACATACACACACACACACACACACACATATATATATATATATATATATATATATATATATATATATATATATATATATATATATATATATATATATATATATATATATATATGCGTGTGTGTATTTGTGTGTGTGTGTGTGTGTGTGTGTGTGTGTGTGTGTGGTAGTTATAATTATTATTATTATTATTATTATTATTATTATTATTATTATTATTATTATTATTATTTTTATTATGATGATGATGATGATGATGATGTAATTTTAATCTAATTTAATGGGCTTTGCGGTGTTGTTATAATTTTTAATTTTCTTTTTAACCATATATGCTTATATTATTTGGATTGGATGTCACTTTTTTTCTTGCTATTTTAGCTTATGACATACTCCTCGTATTTTTATGCATATGCTTATCGATACAGTAATTTTTATGATGCATTAAGATGATTTTTCTTTATTAATGCCACACTCGATATCTTTTGAGTTAGGTTCGAGTCCTGGTCATGGGTAAAATATGATTTATATATGTGTGTTTGTGTATGCGTATGTATATATATATATATATATATATATATATATATATATATATATATATATATATATATATATATATATATATATATATATATATATCTTCTTCCTTCTACCTTATTAATCCCACTGAATAGCAGGGTCGTCCGCTCGAGTCAACTTCCTCCACTTGTTCCTATCCCTCGCATCTCCCTCCTCCAATCCAACTTCAACCATATCCCTCCCCACCACGTCCGTCCATCTGATCAGCTGGGGCCCCACACTCCTTTTCCCTATCACTGGCATGTTCTTAGCTCTCCTGATTGGTTCCTCCTCCCCTCTTCTTACTACATGGCCATAGTATCTCAGACGAGTTTCCCTAGCCTTCTCTATGACATTATAAATTCCAATCATTCTTCTTATAGCTCGACTCTCCCTCCTCTCCAGTAATGATATTCCAGCAATCCATCTAACCATCCTCATTTCTGTTCTCTCCAACAGTCCCTCCTCTCTCCTCCTAAGTGACCAAGCCGCTGCCCCATATAGCAGTACAGGCCTGACCACTGTCTTGTATATCTTCATTCTGAATTTTAACGGCATTTTCATGTCTAAGATAACTCCAGTCACTTCTTTCCATTTTCGCCATGCTTCCTCCACTCTCTGTCTCACTGCTTTCTCAGTATCTCCCTCCTATGTCAGTACTGATCCCAGTTAAACTCACTGCTCTGACTTAGCACTGTACCATCTTCCATTTGGAGGTATACCTCTTCCTGACCTCCTTTACTACTAACCATTAGCTCTGTCTTTCCTGGGTTTACTTTCAATCTTTTCTTTTCGAGGGCTTTTCCATGCTAAAAACCTTTCTTGCAGTTCATCTTCTGTGTCTGTTATAATGACTAAATCATCGGCAAACATATATATATATATATATATATATATATATATATATATATATATATATATATATATATATATATATATATATATATATATATATATATATATATATATATATATATATATATATATATATATATATATATAACCAAATAAGTACATTACATATGATAAAACATGAATAATTTTTGCCCCGACCAGGACTTGAACCTAGGACTTATTATTACTACGCCAAGGCGCTACCAACTACACCACAGACGGTTAAAGGGAAACAAACCTCAAAGCTTATATCTGCTATATATCTGTGGTGTAGTTGGTAGTGTCTTGGCTTAGTAATAATATGCCCCAGGTTCAAGTCCCGGTCATGGTAAAAATGTTTCATGTTTTCACATATGTAATGTGCTTATTTGGTTATTCTTGGTCCCGAATGAGATTGGGAGTTGAATTAAATGCGAAAAACGAAACCACGAGTGAGGTTAGGGAAACTGGGAAATGAACGCAGTGGCATTCAGATAGAATGCCTTCATTCCTACCATAGCAGATATAAGCTGTGAGGTTGGTTTCCCTTTAACCTTCTGTGGTGTAGTTGGTAGCGCCTTGGCTTAGTAATAATAAGTCCCAAGTTCGAGTCCCGGTCGGGGTAAAAATGATTCATATCTATATTATATATATAATATATATATATATATATATATATATATATTATATATATATATATATATATATATATATATATATATATATATATATATATATATATATATATGTATTTGTGTTTCCTCTTTTTTTTCCTTAATATTTGTCTCTATTCTATGTCAGTCCCTACATCATCTCAAATCTCACTCATTTTCTCTGTAATCTCTCATTTCCTTTATTTTTTCCTCATTCTCTTTTTTTCTCTCTCTCGAATTTTCCGCTTCTTTTCGTTTTCTAAGCATTTTCTATCACATATATGCTGCCCCCTATAATTCTTCTCCTTTTTTTTATGTGTATCTTACATTTGCATTTATCACTCTTTCTCTTCCTATTTTGTCGTTGTATTCTACTTCATCTTCTTCCTCGTTGGCATGACCCTAAAAATAAAATCTCATTTTTATTATTTTCCTTTGTTCTTCT
>JAXCGZ010022655.1:167500-172500 GCA_037179515.1 Halocaridina rubra | reverse complement strand
AACATAATGTTTTGATGTAACTAGACTGCCGGTTTCTGACACTTTTCAACCTCACACACACACACACAGACACACACACACACACACACACACACACACACATATATATATATATATATATATATATATATATATATATATATATATATATATATATATATATATATATATATATATATATATATATATATATATATATATATATATATATATATATAGTGTGAGTGTGTGTGTGTGTGTGTGTGTGTGTGTGTGTAAAAACGCCCATATTCAAGTATTATAATCTTAGCAAATAAATGCACCAGAGACGCTTACAAGCACATAATCATGTCAGATTAAGATAACATAATAAACCTTTATTTCCATTTCAATACTATTGGTATTCGTCAGCCAGGGCAAGCCCCAACCCCCCACTGTGGTGTCCAACCACAGCAGTTCCTGCCAATAAACAGCTTAAACTCTCGGTCTTGGACGGGAACCGATCTTTCGACCTCGTAATGCGAAGCCAGCGCGTTACCACTGTACTAGCCAGCAGGTTATTAACATAACCGAATATATACTCAAATATAAGATGCTCAAATACACTTCATAAACACACCACATAAACATAGCACGTAAGCACACCACTTAAATACTTACATGTCTCTTTTGTACACTCAAAAATTTATCAAAAACTTGTCTGAAACACAGCATATTAGCTTATATGCGCAGACTGCATTAGTGTTTTTGAACATGCTACGTAAATTTTAACAAAATAAAAAGGAGAAAAAATAGAATGTAAATATGTGTCTGTGGCACACTTGAATATAAATACTTTATCATACACACATATTACCAAACGAATTTCAAGGGAAAATAGAACAAAACCATTTCGGTAGTTACCCAAACTGTTTTCCTTTTTTGATGTCGGCTACCCCCCAATTAAAGGGGGAAACAGCCAAGGTATATGTATGTATGTATTAAATATTAATCTCCAAATGGTTACTATCATATTGATATACACATTCACAAAGGGACTCTTAAGCAAAAAGAATAATAAAATATTAACACTGAAATAGAAAATATATAAGAAACAGAAATTTTAGGGTATACAAAGAAAAAGTCAGGCATAGATAATATAGATATTGAAAATTTTATGTTGGGTGTCATCAATATTTATTCAGTGTTTAATTGCATCTAATTTCTTTTATGTTCGTACGCCGTAAATTTTCCAAAATTGCCTAGTAACATGAATGTTATTTACGTTGCAGAGCAAATATAGAATGAGCTAAATATGGAGAAAATTATTTCTTCTTCTTCTTCTTCTTCTTCTTCTTCTTCTTCTTCTTCTTCTTCTGCTGCTGCTGCTGCTGCTGCTGCTGCTGCTGCTGCTGCGACATCTCTTTCCATTTTCATATGGGGTTGCTGGGTTTCACTAGCCACTCAGAAGCTAGTCTCTGGATTTGACTTAAGTTTTTCGGTCGGTCGCTCTTACTGATATCAAGCTTCTCCATATATCAGGGCAAGATGCCGGCACCGGGTAGACTTGGCTTACTCTCTCGGTACCTAAATTGAAGAGAATTATGTTTCGTCTTCATAAAAACAATTTTTTTCTTGAGTTGTCATAACAAAAGTAAATAATTCAATAATGCCTTCCATTCCACAAGAAGAAGAAGAAGAAGAAGAAGAAGAAGAAGAAGAAGAAGAAGAAGAAGAAGAAGAAGAAGAAGAAGAAGAAGAAGAAGAAGAAGAAGAAACAATAACAATAAGAGATTACTCAGTATTTGCCTTCCATTCGTTGATGTCATGTTGTATATATTTTGTATCTTCATTAAGTTTTGTAACTTCGTATACTTGTTTCATTTTCTATTTATTATTCCTTTATTCTTATGGCCATTTAATAAGCCTAGTTTTGTTTTTATTTATCCGATATTTACCTTTCTTTTATTGATTATCTCCTTTAATCTTCGTAATTTTTCTGTTACTTTGATAAACAAATTTCCTTTCTGTATAGTCATGTATTTCATATAATTTTGTTAAAATCATTTTAGACTAGTGTATTTTTTTCATAAGCATAAGGAGTATTCTTAGGAACCTTGTTTTATATATATATATATATATATATATATATATATATATATATATATATATATATATATATATATATATATATATATATATATATATTATATTATATATATATATATATATATATATATATATATATATATATATATATATATATATATATATATATAAATATATATATATATATATATATATATATATATATATATATATATATATATATATATATATATATATATATATATATATATATATATATATATATATATATATATATATATATATATATATATATATATATATATATATATATATATATATATATATATATACATACATACATACATACATACATACATACATACATACATACATACATACATACATACATACATACATACATACATACATATATATATATATATATATATATATATATATATATATATATATATATATATATATATATATATATATATATATATATTTATTTTATTTTTATTTTTTCTTATTCATTAAGTTTTCTATTCTGTCCTCAGTATTGGTCACGCTTATCAATTTTCCAGTTTAGCATATATGCCATTTGTAATATCTATAGGTATGTTTGCGTGTTATAATTATGAAATACTTCTCTTCATTCTTTGTGGTTTTGTCTGTTTATTATTTCATTCCTATTCTACATATTTGTAGCCTTGGCCATTGAATAATTTGTTTTTAATATCTGTTTTTCATTGTTTGTAGTATATTTGCTTAGTTTAATTATTGACATCTCTCTTTTCTATCCTGATTTGCAATTTCTTTCCTCTTTCTGAGGTGGAGTGAAAAATATCGCCTGTCTATCAACTAAATGGTTCGGCGGAGCAAGGGAACTTTGAATGCCCTTTTCGCATTTTCGTTCAGCAAAGGGATTTTTTTTTATGCGGCCACCTGCCTAATTAGGTGGATTATAGCCCAATCATAGCGATAGATTAATTTACCCGTGATATCTTTCTTATGTTTGACATCATATAAGTGATTTTCTTTGGAAATCTTGAATTGCCAAGAGAATATAATAATATGAGAAAAGAATTCTTAATAGTAATGAAATTTGGAGTTGAAGACAAGTGCAGGATATAGTACAATAGGAGTAAATAAAAATATATACATAACACTAAAATTAAAAATAGAAAACAAAGCTTAAAAATAAAGAATAACTGTGAACCCCAATTTTGCAAATTACCAAAAAGTGTAAACGCAGTTAAGAAAGTGTTTTAGGTTTTGCCTCTTAATCAAAATAAAAATGTTCAGTTTGATTATCATTATTCCACTTTTTCCTATGTTACATTATGAAACTGTGATCCTGATAATGGCCTTCTCAACTCATTATTTTTGTTTTAAGAGTGTGACACCGGGACAGGCAGAAACTGCCCTCATCAATAAAGGCCCGGGCACGAGAAAATACCAAGACGAAGGAAAAGAAAATGTTAAGGCAAGGCAGAGATGAGGTAATGTCACACAAAGGAAAACGATAGACAGAAAAAACAGTCAAAGTACAGAGGACCCAAAGATATGGATGACTAGGCTCTGAGATGACGATAGATCTGCTTTTTGAAGGATGAAAGGTCATCAGAATTAGGAAAGACAGAAGGAGGAAGAGAGTTCCAGAGTCTGGAGGTAGATGGGAAGAAGCAGTCGCTGCACCGACCAATCCGTTAGCTACAAATCTCCACACAGTACCTGTGAGATGAGGCTGCTTGGCGAGTGTTACGCGGCCTCAGCAGTGGAGGAGGGATGCAACACGCCAACTCATCAGAGCAGCGATGGAAGTAGTAGCAATAGAAAAACGAAAGGGAAGATACCTTACGGAGAAGAGAGAGAGAGAATCCAGGTTAGAAGTAAGAGAAGGATCATTAATGAGTCTGACTGCCTTAGATTCAACCCTATCAAGAAGATAAGTAAAGGAAGAAGCACCCCAGATGTGTGAGCAGTATTCTAAGCAGGGGTGGATAAGACCTTTGTAAATTTTAAGTAATTGCAATGAGGAAAAGTAATGGCGAAAACGAAACAAAACCCCCAATATATTGGATGAAGATTTAGAAATTTGGATTATGTGATTCCTCCAAGACAAGTTAGAGGCTATATGGATTCCTAATATATTGATAGAGTTAAGAGGGTAAATTTCATTAGTTACGAAGATAATAGGGTTACCAGGAGGAGAAGATAAAGAGATAGCCAAAAACTGTGTCTTGGAGGCAATGAATTTAACTAAATTTTGAGTGCCCCATTCAGATACTCTCTGCAAATCGGAGTTAAGAGTAGAAGAGAGAGTGATACGAGATTGATTTCGAGTAACAGATGAAGGTTGTGAAGAAAAGGAAGAGGAAAAGTGAAGGGTAGAATCATCGGCAAAGGCATGAAGAAGAGAGGAAGATGGGGATTGTAGAAGATCATTGATGAAGAGATGGAAGAGAGTAGGTGAAAGAACAAAGCCCTGTGCAACACCACTGGTAACAGAGAAAGGGCTAGATGTCGCGCCATCAACAACAACAGATATAGAACGGTCAGTAAGAAAACTGGAAATCAGAGAACAGAAAGGAGGGGTAAAGCCATAGACAGGGAGTTTGGCCAACAGAGCCTTGTGCCAGACTCTGTCAAAAGCCTTAGAGATATCAAGGGCAACGACAAAGGATTCCCCATAGTTCCTCAGAGAAGATGACCGTACATGAGTAAGATAGGACAGGAGATCACCAGTGGATCTTGCCTTGCGGAAGCTGTACTGGTGATTGGAGATAAGTGAGTTAGATTCAAGGCGTTTCAAGAAGTGAACATTGAGCAAAGTTTCGAAAACTTTAGCAATATAGGAGGTTAGAGCAATAGGTTGGTAGTTAGAAGGAATAGAGCGGTCACCCTTCTTAGGAACAGGTTGAACTAGAGCATGCTTCCACGATGAAGGA